>CM022702.1:53759506-53844506 GCA_012295165.1 Asparagus setaceus | reverse complement strand
TTTGAGTGTGAATGTCCACACTTTAGTAAGTTAAAGTGCATACCAGTTGGTGGGTCAACTCCTTGTCGTGGCGTGGTGTGGTTGAAATGCAAAATCTGGGTTATATGCATAACATTGGCTTTTGATGACTTTCGGTTTTTATAATAAAATTCTTATAAGAGTTATATGGATAGAATGGTCATTTACGTGGTCAAGCCTAGCTTATTTATATGAACTTATAAGCTAGTTTCAAATTTTGGGAAATCTTAATGTTGATGTCAGAAGTTAAGTAGTAGGATTTGGGGTTGATTATGAGGAACTTAGGGTCCCTTAATCTCCTTTAATGGTTGTTTTCTGAGTGGAAAAGAGTCCTGTACACAAGCAACACATTAGAGGACTGGAGTTGGGTTCTCCGGTGGTTCCTTCGACGATCAAGTTGGTTGTGATCTTGAGGGGTGAAAAAATAATTTAATTCTCTTAAGTGTGCGAGTAATTGTACCTTCATGCGATGAACAATGTATTTATACTAGATCTAGAAGGGCATTTGCATAACTTTGTCGAGTCGGTGATCGGCGGTGGGTTGGTACTTTACAGTGTTGGCGTGGATGATATGAGTCATCCTTATATTTATTGTGGCGACGAGGAGAACGGCGGCGTTCGATGAATCATTATGACTCGGGGAGGTGTAGTGATGGCTTTGACTATGCATTTCTGATGGTGACTAGGCGTCGTCGCTAAGTTCAAGAGGGCGCTTTTCTTCTTGGTCCCGAGAGAGTCGAGTGAAGGCGCTACTTCGGCGCGCTAAGTGTGGATGCCTTGGATATCGAGGCGGCTCAGTGAGGGCGTCTTCGTCTCGGTCCTTGAATGAGGGCGAGTGAAGAAGCCTTCGGCCTTGAAAGATTAGGATTGGGTTGATATCCGGTTGATCGAGAGCGTGTCTCTTTTGGAATGAGATTTACACTGCGGTTTTCATGACATAACACTTAACTTTTTTAAATGGGACTTATAAACTAGCTTATTGATGATTTACCAAATAGTTAGATATGAAAAAAGCTAGTTTGAATAAAAATAAATCTCCCAAACACCCTAAATCAACTCATTTGTGTGATCAGGACATCCAAATATTGTGATTTTCATTTTATGGTAGTTCATTTTATAAGGCAATTTTAGATTAAACCAATTGCACGAACGAACGAGCTCATCTTTGCTCGTGAAGGATAAAATAATGAATGTGGGCCCAAAATAATATAAAATTGATGCATTATTTTTTCCAACACTATAAATAGGCCCGAAATCCTTAGATTGGATCATCCCAAAAACAACAACTTCTCTACATATAGAAGTAGAGAAAATAATAGAGAGAGTATCTCCTTGTAAAGAGATTGTAATCCTCTAAGTTTTTCCTCATAGTGAATTCTTCTATCGTGCCCGTGGTTTTAATTTCTGAGTGGGTTTTCCACGTAAATCGTGTTCTTTATTATACGCAATACTTTAGTTGCTATCACCTTCTATTGGGCCACTGGGTTTGTCCCAACAAATGGTATCGAAGCTTAGGGTATTTATATCGCTTATCATTATGCTCTGGCCAACCAAAGGTGGATCCTTCACATCGAGAAAATAAGCTAGATATCATTTACTCTGAAAGGTACGGCTATTCAAGTCTGATCTTGTTCACAAATCAGGTTACTATTCATAAATCTGAGTCTTGTTCATAATCTGATCTGTTCACGTGAGATAGTAAGGAGTTCATTCGTGGTAGAAGCAATGGCGGCAAAGTTCGAATTTCAAGATCGAGATTCAGGAGTAATTTCGTTGTGAAGTTGAATGCTATCTTGAGAAAAGATAATTGCTAGCGGCCATCGGTGAAAGGCCAGACATCACGGAGATGATAAGAAGTGGAAGCGAGATGGGCCGAATGCTATTGCAAATATCCATCCGGCATTAGGCGGCGGGTGCTTATCAAGTATAGAAGAGAAAGATAGCAAAGGAGATCTGGGACACTCTAACAAAGCTATATGAGGCAAAATCCCTGCACAATAAAATCTTCTTAAAAAGAAGACTCTACACTCTCGGGATGGCGGAATCTACATCGATGACCGACCACATCAACACCCTAAACACATTGTTCTCCAGCTCACAACGCGTTGGGACATGCAATCGGTGTAAATGAGCGTCTTGAATTCTACGATGCAGGCTCATTATGATCAACTCATCATCAACCTCACAATCGCGGGGAAGCTAGATTTTGGCAGCGTTGGCATTTTATTCGGAGGAAAAAATCGGCGCAGAACAAAGAAACAATGGCAAGTTCCACGACAAGCGGAGGCCTTATCGGTGGCGAAGGAAGATCAACCGAGCTCGGTGGAGTCATGCTCGTGGTAGATCGAGTCAAGGGTAAAACATATCAAATGCTATAAGCTGGCGAAGAACCGTCGTGGAGTGTTGGCACAACAAGAAGAGTGATGACAAAAGTCTTGAGCCATCAACATCTCAAGGATCGTTGTCATTTTATCGGGCGATGGTGAAATCTTCTGATGGAGCAAACACCTTGATGAAGCGAGGAAGAGGTTCTTTGATGTGGCTTTAGATTCAAGACTTCTTGGCATTGACTCCCGGAAATGGTTCCACAAATATGAACCTATCTCGGGGTTCTGATTCATGGGCAATGATCATGCTTTGGAGATCGTGGTATTAGCTATTAAATTAAAATGTTTGATTGCACAATCACGCACTATTCAAGATGCGACATGTGAAGGGCCAAGAAGAATCTATTATCTTTGGGACAATTAGATGGCCGGGATGCAAGACCCATATAAAAATGAGATCATGAAGATTGTTAGAGCTTGTGGTGATCAAAGGAGAAAATTCATGTGTAGCATCGCTGTAGTGGAGAAAGAAAAGAAGCCAGTGTGGCAAATAAACTAGGCCACATGTCGAGCAGGTTTGAAGATTCTCTCCGATCGAGAACACCTTCTGGGCTCAAATCGGTAGCTCTTCCGTTTTGTGAGCATTGTATTACGAACAGCGGCATCCGGCTAAAGTTCAACACATCGAGTTCTGCTATGCTACCGGCTGGTTCATTCGATGTATGGCAAGCACCGGTTACATCCATGGGAGTCGCGAAGTATTTCGTGTCCTTTATTGGCGATTACTCAGGAGATGTTGTGTGTACCTATCAAGAAGAAGGCGGATGTATTCTCAGTCTTTAAAGCCTACAAAGCGCGAGTCGAGCTTAAATTTGACAAGAAGATCAAGTGCTTGAGGTCAGATAATGGAGGAGAATATACAGACGGTGAATTTCTCGCGTGCAAGCAAGAAGGCATCAAAAGACAATTGATGCAGTATACTCCACAACAAAATGGAGTAGCGGAGCGGATGAACAGAACTCTGTTGGAAAGAACCAGAGCGATGTTGACAACTGCAAATCTGGATAAAGTTTTTTGGGCGGAAGCAGTGAAAACCGCCTGTTATGTGGTGAATCGATCTCCATCAACCGCAATACAATTGAAGACGCCGATGAAGATGTGGACTGGCAAGTCAGGTGATTATTCAACCTCCATATATTTGGAAGTCCGATTAATGCGTAATGTACAGCGCCAAGAAATTACAAAGCTGGATTCAAAATCCAGGAAATGTATATTCTTAGGGTATGCTGATGGAGTAAAGGGGTATCGCCTTTGGGATCCCACTACCCACAAAGTTATCATCAGCAGAGATGTTATCTTTGTAGAAAATCAACTGCAAAGAGAAGAGAAAGCGGCTTCGGGGAAGGACTTAGAGCGTAGATATTGGTGAAAAATGATAAAGATTCTTCAAGCAAAGACCGAGCATGATGTACAAGAACCGGTCGGCCAGGATCCGAAGTTGAAGGTCAACTTCGTGAGACCACGGCAGCACTTTCGGAGTATATTCTGAATGCGTTATACTTGTCTTTAACGGAGGATGGAGAGCCATCAACTTTCATGAAGCGCTTAGCGGTCTGACGCATCTTTGTGGATGACAAGAATGCAGAAGAGATCGAAGCTCTCGGAAGAACAAGACTTGGGAACTTGTGTCACTACCACAAGGAAGGAGGACCATTGGAAACAAATGGGTCTACAAGATCAAGCGAAATGGCGATGATCAAGTGGAGCGATATCGTGCTAGATTGGTGGTCAAAGGATATGCTCGAAGAAGGTATTGATTTTAATGAAATATTTTCTCACGTAGTTCGACTTACAACATTCGAATAGTCACGGCGATGAGCTGTATTTGACTTACATCTAGAACGGTTAGATGTAAAACAACATTTCTTCATGGAGATCTTGAAGAAGAAATTTATATGCTCCAACGAGAAGGTTTTGAAGAAAAGAAAAAGAGCTTGGTTTGCGGGCTAAACAAATCTGCATGCGGTCTAAAACAAAGCCAAGTGTTGGTACAAGAGATTTGATTCATTCATCATGAGCCTTGGATACAAGAGACTCAATTCGAGACCCTTGTGCATATTTCAAGAGGTTTGGCGAAAATAACTTTGTTATTTTGTTATTGTATGTTGACGACATGTTGGTTGCGAGCCCCAACAAGATGATATATCAAAGAATTGAAGGCTCAATTGGCTAGGAATTTGAAATGAAGGATTTAGGATCCTCAAACAAGATTCTAGGGATGCAAATTCTGAAGCCGAAATAATAGGAAGATTTGGCTTTCTCGAAGAATTATTTGAAGAAAATCTTGCGGCTTCAACATGCAAGATTGTAAGCCAATTTCTACTCCACTTCACATTAATTTTAAATTATCCTCCAATATGTGTCCTAGAAGAAGAGAGGATGGAGATGTCTCAAAATGGTATGCATCGGCGGTGGAAAGTTTGATGTAGCGATGATTTGTACAAGACGGACATTGCACAAGCGGTGGGGAGTGGTTAGTCGATACATGGCGAATCTGGTAGAGAGCATTGGAATCTTTGTAAAGAGGTCCTAAGATACATTAAGGGTACCTCAGATGTTGCATTATGTTATGGGAGATCGATTTTATTGTCGATGGATATGTTGATTCCGATTATCACGGTGATCGTGATAATAGCAAATCCACCACGAGACTATGTGTTTGCACCTAATGGCCGGTACATAAGTTGGTTTCAGCTGCGATCGAGTTGTGGCTACTTCAACAAGCGAGAATATGTAGCGACTACACAAGCTAGTAAAGAGGCGATATGGTTGAAGATGGTCTTTGGAGGAACCGACCATGAACAAAAGAAGATTTTTCTATTTTGTGACGGTCGAGTGCTTTGCATTTGGCAGAAATCACCATTCAAAGACCAAACACATTGATTCGATTACCGCCGTTAATTGAAAGTGGAGGAAGGAAGTGGATATCGCGAAAATTCACACCAAAGACAACATAGCGATTTTCGACAAAAGCAATCAATCTTGACAAGTTTATTTGGTGTAGATCTTCTTGTGGTCGGCGAAGGCGTAAGCAACATGGAGATGGCAAGATAGAAAGAATGGTGTGAAGATGTGATTGATCCTCAATCAAATCTTTAAATGGGAGATTGTCAAATATTGTGGGCCCCGATTTTCGTTTATCGGTGGATTCGTTTTTAAATGGATTCGTTTTATTAGGCGCCATTGCACCGACGGCGAACGAGCTCATCTTGCTTTCGTGAAGGATAAAATAATGAATGTGGGCCCCAAAATAATATAAAATTGATGCATAGTGTTTCCAAACCTATAAATAGGCCAATCCTTGATTCGGATCATCGAAACAACAACTTCTCTACATATAGAAGTGAGAGAAAATAATAGAGTATCTCCTTGTAAAGAGATTGTAATCCTCCTGGTTTTCCTCATAGTGAATTCTTTTATCGTGCCCGAGTGGTTTTCTACCCCATTCTTGAGGGTTTTAAGTAAATCGTGTTCTTTATTCTTAGCAATCTTTTAGCTGCGATCGCGCTTCTATTGGGCCTCGAGTTTGTCCCAGCGGGGACAACACAAAAGAATAAGCGGTAGCCAAAAAGGAATTTCAGCAAACTTTAATTCAAAAGGCCAATCAAATTGAGATTTAAACCTCAACATATACAAACCAAAGAAATCATATCAATCCGTGCCAGCACTGGCTTAAAACTTGTGAACTATTATGTTTATAAATAAATGGTTGAATCTAAACTTCTCTAGTAATCTTAGTTAAGCTGAGACTGAGTTGTAAATATAAGATATTAAAATGTTATATAATTAAACTAATACATTTCTTATCTCGTCGTTCAAGCGAATAATAATATACAAGTGGAGACGAGAAGTGATTCCTAACATAACATAAAAGCTAATTTTGGAATGGTCTAAGTTGTTCCGAATCTGTAAGATTAATGATATCTTTGCAATCAATTCCCATGCCACAAAACAGTACTGGGATTTGCTTAACTTTACGGACCATCTTAGGATGTTCAGCTGGAGTGACGCTATCACGAATGAGCAAATAAAGTCAAGATTAATATGAATTAAAATCATTTCTATTATTTTGTTGATTTGCATGATATGAGAATTAATTTTTAGGGTAAATTACACTACCCTATGAACTTTCAGCCTTTTGCACTAAACCCCAATGAACTTTCAAAATCACACTAAACCCCAATGAACTTTTGCGAGAAACCCCCTACTAACCCGTTAAGTCGGCTTGGCATGCAATGCGTGACTAAAAGCGACTTTGAGGACCTACCATCCGATTGAAGAGGATTGGTAAGTTGATTTTGCCGGAGGTATAATGTTAGCGTGGCGGTGGGAGTTCCCATCATCGGTGGAGAGAGGATCGGCAGAAGGAAATCTGAAATATCGGAGGTGATTGTTAACATAATAGTTTTGGGACTGCCATCTGTTGAGGAGGATTGGCGAAGGAATTTGGAGGAAATTAGTTATCGGATGTGGTGTTAACATGATACTTAGTGGGAGTTTGAAAGAAGACTACGGGTAGTACTTCTTTAGAATTCTTAGTGAACGGTCCTCCGTGATTGATGCATGTAAGCATCAACGATCATTTTGGCGATTAGCCAAGTCTTACAGTTGGTCCCATAGCTTGGTTCAGCGTTGGACGGCTCGAGATGCCATCGGGGGCTTACTTGAAAAGAGTTTGATGAGGAAGCTGTGCCACCACCAAGGTATCTTGGTCGTCACCTCCTCGAAAATCAAATAGCTCTTCAACCTCCATGCAGCAGGCAGCTCGACTTGTTCTCCTGGCGGGTTAAGTCTTTCCACAGGCGAGCTACGGCAGTAATTAATGAGAATGTTGATGGAGAGATTATTCGACACATCTCGATGAGATTGGCCTCGAAATCGATCATGGAGCGCTTGGCGTCGGTTCACGAATCTCTTGACAAAGTTGCTTCTGATTCTTTCTTCCTCGCTTTCTGACTAGCGAGGGGTTGCCATAGATACTCTGTGTCATCGTCGAAGAATCGGCCATAAAAGCTTCCAAATCTCTCCAGAGTGAATGGAACCGAGGCTCAACCTCCGGAACCACTTTCGAAAACAACTCCTTAAGAGTGCTAATGAATAATCGGTCCGCGATAGGATCATTACACGTATATGCCGGTTTGTGCTCGAAATAATAAACATGTTGTGATGGAGAGCTTTTCCATCAAAGCGCACTAGATTGAGTGGCTTGAATTTTGGCGGATATGGGACATCATCCCACTCGGGATATGGCCTAGCCACTGACTCTTTAGATCACCCTTGGAGCTTAAGGGCATCCGGTACTTTGGAAATCCCGTAGCGTATGATCTTGCTCTTTCGTGCAGCGGATTCGATTCCGCTTCGGATGACACAGAGTGGACATCATGATTCCCCTCATAGCCTTCTCGTTTGATTTGGATCCTCCTTGTCCGTCTTCTTCTTGAAATGAGTTTCTCCATCATCGTTTCTAAGCGTCGATAGACTCTTGTTGTGCAAAATAAGAGCTTGTTGCTCTTCGATCTTCTTTGCCATTTCCTCTTCTTTGTGACCATGAGGACGGCGTCCACTGAAATCGATATTCGAAGGTTGAGGCGTCTGCGAGTTCTCAAATTCTTGAAGTACCTGACCAATTGGCTATAGTCAAGCGGGATTGCCGCTCCGGTAGAAGCGGGTGCTTCGATAAAGCGTTGACTATTGATTAATGCTTCCGTAACCAGGAATACTCGAAATCGACGATTCAGAGGCTACTGTTGGGTGCTCCGCTTCTCAACCATGTTAATAGTCACTCAGAATGACCACCGCTGGCGCTTGTTTCTTATGCGAAACGCCTTCGTCTAGTTGGCGAATCGGAATGTCGCTCAAATACGAAGGTTGATGTGTCGATGAACATTGAAGCGCATGATATGAGTTTCTCAGCGGCAATGAGATTGCATTTGATTGGCATCAGCTTGCGATGAGAGGTATTCACGGAGATCAGTGGGAATACCCTAGTTGATTGAAAGCGAGCTTCACGCGTGAGACCCTCGGATAGAGTTGGCGAGCTTGGCGGGCCATCTTCTCATTTGGTTTGGCGACAAAGCTTATGGCGAGGTTATTTGTTTGAGCGAGTTCATCTTGTTTAGAATGGACCTCATGTTGTTGGTAGGTTCAAAATGGCGAGGTTGATCATTGGCGCTACAATTAGATCCAGAGCTTGATCTTGCTTTGATGACACCCCATGTCGAGGTTCATGATGCGAGGTTCATCATTTTGGCGCTTTACTGACGAGGTTAGTCAGCAGGCGATGTTAAATGCGGTTTGATGGAACATCATGTTGTTGGCGAAATCGCCACTCGAGTGAGCTCATCTCTTTTCAGGGGACCTCACATTGTTGGCGAGGTTCACCACTTGGGCGGGCTCGTCGTGTTTCAAGCGGACTTCGTGTTATTGTCGAGGTTAGCCACTTGGGCGAGGCTCATCCCTTTGGAGGGACCTCCGCGTTGGCGGCAAGGTTAGCCATGTGGGCCGAGTTAGCGGTAGGCGGCGTTAGTCTTGTTTTGAATGAACCCTTAGATGAAACGAGGTTCCGCGACGGGAGTGCAATGGCGAGGTTCGTGGCGTTCCTCGTCGGTTCGACCCTCGTTCGTTTGACCATCTTTGGGCGATAGTGAAACCCATCCAACGAGACCAAAGCTTCGAGCCCTACCGACTTGGTTGTCGTTGGCTTATTTGTTTATTGCGTCGTGAAATGGACCCTTGGCGGATCCACGCCTTTCCACGAACAGCGAGGTTAGCCTTGAAATAAAGTTTGGCTAATGGCCTCGAGGTTTGGTTGGGCCTTAACCACCACTTCTTTGTTGGCTAGCTGGAGCCTTATCGAGAGACATAGGCTGGTTCTCGAGTCGCTCAGAAGATTCAACATGCGCACGAGTGAAGTCTCATACGAGACTTCGTCGACACTAGCGTGTCTTCACCGGGCTAGATGCCCGGAGAGGAACTCCTCATACTTACTCGATCAAATTCAATGACCAAGGTTTGAACCTCGGTTCCATGCAACATTGTCGATTAGCCACCACGTTTCATGAATGAATGGTTACTCCCCTTGTGGTGCATCCATCTTACGTAGAGTCGAAAAAGTTTATTGACTGAATGAATGGGTTTACAATCAAATTTTCGATTCTGAGAGGAAAGAAGATTGATTCGACTTCTCTTTTAAGGTGGGTTTTCGGTAGCGATAGGATGCTTCACTCAATGCTCCGTTGAGATTGCTTCCGTTGACGATCGAACGAGTTAGGATGATCTTGAGATTAATGAAGAGCTTGATCTCTTTCTCGTGCAAGTGATGATCTCCAAAGTTCCCCAAAACCTCTTTCTAATGGTGCTCACGCCATTTATAGGCTTTAACCGCGTGCATGCAAATTGTTGGAAACGTGGGTTAAGCGATATGGACGTGGGCATAGCCGATGCCCACCACTTAACTCGTGGTTGTTGTGGCTTTCGTGGCCTTTAGATTACTATTGAGGTTAAGCTTGAGCCATCGGATAACAAGCCGTTGCAAAGGCGAGAGTCAAAGTTCCGCGGTATGGCGAACCTCGTCCTCGGTGATCATCGTGCTCGATCTTTGTTGGCGAGCCTCGTCAAACTTTGATCTTGTAAGCGAGCCTCGTCAAACTTTGATGTGTGGGGCGAGCCTCGTCAAACTTTGATGTTGTGGGCGAGTTTGGCCTATCTTGACGGCTTCAAGCATTGAGCTCAAGTCTTCGTGCGAGGTTTGTGCTTGGCGAGCTAAGCTCCTTTGCTTGTTGACTTGCTCTGATGACTTGAACATGCTTCGAAGAATAGGTCGTAACTTTCAAACCGTAAATTCCGAATTGAATGAATATATATGAAAATCGACTATCTCGACGAGGCGAACCAACCAAACCCATCCGGGGTTCGGTTTGCTCGGTCATTTAAATTCCTTCCGGTTTGGGAGATATCGACACTGTCTATTTTGTAAAGTCAAGCATTGGTGAACTTAATCTTTAGGCGGGCTGTCTTTCCTCGGTGGGCTGACTCAACTCGAGATGGACCCTTAAGCTCTTTTGCTCATTACGAGTTCTTTGCGGGGATTAAGGTAATTTTATTGCTACTATGTCTCATGTTCAATTCATAGCTCTTGATTTGTGTCTTGTCTCTTGAATCATTGAAAAAAGAAGGATAATAAATTATAGGAAGGTTATTATTTGAAAGTTTTGATATCTAAGAGTATGTATAAGTTTGATTTGGGAACCAAAGATTATCTCATGTGTGCTTTTCATGGATTGGGTAAGATTTTTATTGATCTTTGAATACTTAGAAAGAATATATAATCTTATTTTTAGAGTTTATGCAAAACTATTTAAAGATCTCCCACACACACACACAATGTTGTAAATAGATATTTGTGTTATTTATCATAAGTTGTGCTTTTTCTTTTGAATATAGATTATAAGTCTGTACTTTCTTATTTATTAGATGTATTCATGGTTTAATTCTTAACTAATTACTTTCGGTTCATATGCACTTTAAGTTTAGAGGTGCTATCAACTTATCCAATGCTTTCAATATTTCTTGTCCTTTTGATTTTCTTACCTCTATTAAGTATCTTTTATGTTCTTTTGTTAATAATTATGTTGAATCATGAAACTTTGTTTGTCTTCTTTTTGATTAATCACCAATAAGTTCTTTGTTCCTATTAACTTTAGGCTAAAGATTAACTAATAAAATATATTGGCTATCTATCTTCTATTTATTGAGTAAATCAAAATACACAAACCTATTTATGATATAATTGATTGAATTCTATAAAAATTTTGATTTCTTATATGAAATCAGATTAATTTGTCTCTTGATTGACATTTTAATTTGGATTAAAAATTGATCATGCAGTTTCCATGAACTGAGCTATTCAAACAATATCTTTATATCGGTTGTGATTCTATCTTGCTATTATAGCTTTTGTAATTTTGCATCTAATAATAATTTTGCTATTCCAACAAGATACTAGGTATTTAATATTAATTTTTATTTAGTGGCCTTTATAACTTTCATGCATGATATATTAAAATCAATATATCATAAGTACATATTTAAGAATCAATAATATAGAATATATTATTTACTAATAACTTCTTAAACCAAGTATGTCACGTGCAACACGTGTGGCATACTAGTACTATTCTAAAAGTGTGAAGGATGTTAAAACTTTTCTTCCAAAATATCCTCCAATTTATATTTATAATTTAAAGTGTTATTTTTTATGATATGGGTATTCATGTGATTTTGTTTGTATTCATGATAATTCACATACATGCATGAACACACATACATACATTAAACACCGATCACCACTAATTTCCTATTAAATACTCACCAATTTCCCACTTAATCATCACAAATACCAATAATCTTTTATTAATAATAATAACAATAATAATCATAATATAATATGATATAATATAATATCATCATATCATATCATCATATCATACTATTCTAAAAGTGTGAAGGATATTAAAATTTTGTTTCAAAAATACCCTCCAATTTATATTTGTCATTTAAAGTGGCATTTTTAATATTATGGGTATTCACTTGATTTTGTTTATATATAGAAATAAATAGAATAGAAGAAGAAGTTTTGTCACATAATATATAATATAATTTCGACCATTACATGACTCCTTGAATTCATCGCTAATTATGTGTTTGTCAATATGGTCTGAGCTCAAACCATTCGTAACGATCTCGTACTTCATCTTAGCGTAGACCAATAGATATACTTATTATATAATAAATGTTGGTTATCTCCAATATCTTACTATACTTAGTAATTAAGTATGTGAAAATTTACTAAAATAATGCTAGAAACAAAATTTTTATTGTTTAACTTTGATGAAAAGAACAGAATGTAAAATATATATTATATAAACTCAGTGATACGTATACTTTCATCTCATCGCTACTTAGAATTTCTTATCCTTGTTTATGCCTCCTTTTATGCTCAAATTGGAGTACTAATATTGTTAGCTTCACATGAAAATCTCATTTGAAAAGTGTGACTTAATTGAGCTTGTAAGTGTGAGTATTCGATCACAATAGTTTTATGAATACTTTCTCTTCTAGTACGATCAAACAATATCATATCAGATTACACACTCAATATATTATTAGAGTTTTTGGCTATTTATCTTGATATAATCAGTGATTAGTAGCAAATTTTTATTATACATTAATCTTTTCTCTTTTCCTCTCAATCCAACATTTTAAGTTGGAAATAGTGATACATTTATATTTGTTCATATGATTTTTCAAATTCCGATTAGATAAATATTGATACGTGTTTATTTTGTTTATATAATCATGAAATTATAATCTTATATCTATCTATATTATTATAATTGCCAAACTACAATATTGCAGTAGTCCTGTAGAATTTATGAACTGATGAGTAAATACTAAGATGTGAGGGTAATATGTAATTGTGGAAGATTCATTTGAGAGACTAATATCTAAATAACCCTTTATTATTTATGAAAGTGAAAATGTACGAAGGGTTTATATATACAAAACAGCAAATTTTAAAGTAAAACCCTAGGTTTCTACAGCTTTGCTTTCTTTCTTCTTCTCCTAAATCCAAACCCTAATCTAAAAATCAATGAAGCTCGCAGGCCTGAAATCGATCGAGAACGCCCACGACGAATCGATATGGGCAGTGTCATGGATCCCCACCAACGATCGCCCTTCTCTTCTCTTGACGGGATCTCTCGACGAGACCGTACGATTGTGGCGGCCGGACGATCTTTCTCCGGTGGCGCCGCCCTCCGGCGGTCACTCTCTTGGCGTCGTGTCCGTCGCCGCTCATCCCGCTGGAGCCTTGGCCGCGTCGGCGTCGCTTGATAGTTTCATTAGGGTGTTCGATGTGGAGTCCAATTCTACTATTGCGACGCTCGAGGCGCCGCCTTCGGAGGTTTGGAACATGCAGTTTGATCCCAAGGTGAGGGTTCTTGGATTCTTTCGTTTATTTTGATTTTCTAGGGTTTTCTGAAAGTTCAGGATTGGTAATTTTGAGTTAAGCATTATAAACTTTCAAGACGTTTAAGTTTGTTAATTGCATATCGAACATTGGGTTAGTATTTTCTAGGTTGGACAAGTAGAAAAAGGCGGGAACTTTGCTTCGTAGAGAATTGAGAGATTGATTGAGGAGTAAACATAATTGGTTGAAGGGCATAATATTCAACAGATTCCGTCTCAAATGGAAATATCAAATTATTGAAGCTATTGGTTCTTTGTTATTCATGAAACATAAGTGACCACTGCTTTTGTTAAACCATTTAATGAGAGAAATTTAGGTCTCATAAGGGAATATGAAGATCTTCTAAAATTACTATGTATTAAGAGGGTGAAACCTTGTACTCATAGTGATGCTCACTGATATCAGAACCACAGTACAGAAGACCGAGGGAAGTGTTTTCCTTCTTCTTTACAACCAAAAGTAAAAATAAAAAAAAATAAAGTAAAAGATTACCAAGCTCAAGGTTCAGTTCCAAAGATTACAATTTTCTTTACATAATCGGACATGACCGAGAAAATGGAAGTAGATAGTGTGAACTCCATCAACAACTTAGATCCATTTGACCTGTTTAATATAAGCATAGGTCCATACATCCCATACATCCATCAATTAGATAGTACAAATATTATGTAGATCTATGAGTAGCTAAACAAGAAATTCTAAGAATGTAGTCATGAAGGGACACTATCATCCAATGTTTTAAAAGCGGAAGCATAAGCGGCGCTAGACCCTTTGATGAAGTGAGGCGTAAGCTTCAAAGCGTGGTAAGCTTCATGAGTTTAAATATTTTAATTTTAAATTTGTAGAAATTATGAATGTATAATATATACTGGCATAATAATTTACAAATAGATACATCATGTCTGATTAGTAAATAAGAATTAAACATGTAAAGTGTAGAAATGAATCATAATAAACTAAGCTACATGCATAATATATATATTTTATTTACACTCACATGGTCATATTGAAAATACATAGGGGCATTTTAATGTTAGTAAAAAATCCTTTTATATCCTCCCATCATGTCTAAAGCGTGCGCTTCAAAGAAGCTTGCTTTATGAAGCGCCTTCAATTATCATTGCGATGAGGCATAAGCTTCAAGGGATAAATAGATTCACTCTTGAGTTTAAGCGTTTAGACTTCAAAAATTATGAAGCGAGTTTGAAGCGAGTTTCAAAATAGCTTTTCAAACATTGCTATTATCCATGGATCTTACCTTTATCAGGAATAGATCAGAACTGAAGAAAAACGAAGGAATACCAAAACCTACCAATTAAAGGAAGCCCTACCGAAAGGAGTATGAACTATGGAATAAATGAAATCGGGCGATCAGGTGCCTGTTGGGGTCTTGCTCCGCTTCTCCCAACCATGTTAATAGTCACTCGAGAATGACCACCTGGCGCTTGTTTCTTATGGCGAAACGCCGTCTAGTTGGCGGGTGGAATAATCGCTCAAATCTGAAGGTTGATGTGTCGATGAACATTGAGCGCGCCAGAATATGAGTTTCTCACGGCGGCAATGAGATTGCATTTGATGGCATCACGCTTGCAGTGAGGTATTCGGAGATCGAGAAGTGGGAATACCCTAGTTGATTCACAGCCGAGCTTCACCTGAGACCCTCCAGATAGAGGTTGGCGAGCTTGGCGGTTGTCTTCTCATTGGTTTCGGCGACAAAGCTTATGGCGAGTTATTTGTTTGAACGAGTTCATCTTGTTTAGAATGGACCTCATGTTGTTGGTAGGTTCAAAATGGCGAGGTTCGTCATTCGGCGCTCCTGGCGAATTAGATCCAGCAGGCGAGCCGTCTTGCTTTGATGACACCCGTGTCGAGGTTCGATGTGAGGTTCATCATTTTGGCGCTGCTATGGCGAGGTTAGTCAACAGAGCGATGTTAAATGCGGTTTTGATGGAACATCATGTTGTTGGCGAAATTGCCACCTCGACGAGCTCATCTCTTTTCAAGGGACCTCACATTGTTGGCGAGGTTCACCACTTGGGCGAGGCTCGTCGTGTTTCAAAGCGGACTTAGTGTTATTGTCGAGGTTAGCCACTTGGGCGAGGCTCATCCTTTGGAGGGACCTCACGTTGGCCAGCAGGTTCGCCATGTGGGCGAGGTTAGCGGTAGGCGGCGTTAGTCTTGTTTTGAATGAACCCTTAGATGAAGGCGAGGTTGCGACTTGGGAGTGCAATGGCGAGGTTCGTGGCGTTCCTCGTCGATTCGACCAGTTCGTTTGACCATCTTTGGGCGATAGTGAAACCCATCCAGCGAGCCAAAGCTTCGAGCCCTACGGCGAGCTTGGTTCTGTCGTTGTGGTTGTTTATTGCGTCGTGAAATTGGACCCTTGGCGGATCACCTTTTCCACGAACGGCGAGGTTAAGCCTATTAAAGTTTGGCTAATGGCCTCGGTTTGGTTTGAATGCTTAACCACCCACTTCTTAGCCTGTTGGCTAGCTTTGGAGCCTTATCGAGAGACATAAGTGGTTCTCGCTCGAGAAGATTCAACATCGCCCGCGGTGAAGTCTCATCACGAGACTTCGTCGACACTGCGTGTCTTCCGGGCTAGATGCCGAGGAAGGAACTCCTCATACTTACTCGATCAAATTCAATGACCAAGGTTTGAACCTGGGTTCCAGCGCAACATTGTCGATTGCGCCACCACCGTTCATCGAATGAATGGTTACTCCCCTTTGTGGTATTCTTGTAGAGTCGAAAAAGTTTATTGTGAATGAATGGGTTTACAATCAAATTTTCTCGATTCTGAGGAGGAAGAATTGATTCGACTTCTCTTTTAGGTGGGTTTTCGGTAGCGATAGGATGCTTCACTCAATGCTCCGCGTTGAGATTGCTTCCGTTGACGATCGGAAACGAGTTGAGATGATCTTGAGATTGCGATGAAGAGCGATCTCTTTCTCGCATAAGTGATGATCTCCAAAGTTCCCCAAAACCTCTTTCTAATGGTCGCTCACGCCATTTATAGGGCTTTACGTAAGCGGCATGCAAGAATTGTGGAAACGTGGGTTAAGCGATATGGACGTGGGCATAGCGTGCCCACCACTTTCACGTGGTTGTTGTGGCTTCATGGCCTTTAGATTCGCTGCGAGTTAAGCTTCGAGCCGTCGGATAACAAGCTTGCAAAGGCGAGAGTCAAAGTTCCGCGGTATGGCGAACCTCGTCCTCGGTGATCATCGTGCTCGATCTTTGTTGGCGCAGTCAAACTTTGATCTTTGTGCGAGCCTCGTCAAACTTTGATGTTGTGGGCGAGCCTCGTCAAACTTTGATGTTGTGGGGAGTTTGCCTAGCGGCGAAGCTTCAAGCAGGCGGCTCAAGTCTTCGTGCGAGTTTGTGCTTGAGGCGAAGCTAAGCTCCTTTGCGGGCGAGCTTGCTCTCTGCGAGCTTGAAACATGCTGAAGAATAGGTGTAACTTTCAAACCGTAAGTCGGATGGGCCGAATTATATGAAAATCGACTATCTCGGACGGAGCCAACCAAACCCATCCGGGGGTTCGGTTTGCTCGGTCATTTTGCCAAATTCCCGGTTTGGGAGATATCGACACTTGTCTATTTTGTAAAGTCAAGCATTAATTGAACTTAATCTTTAGGCGGGCTGTCTTTCCTCGGTGGGCGACTCCTTCGAATGGACCCTTAAGCTCTGCTCATTACGATTCTTTGTCGCGAGGATTAAGGTAATTTTTATTGCCTACAACTATGTCTCATGTTCAATTCATAGCTCTTGATTTGTGTCTTGTCTCTTGAATCATTGAAAAAAGAAGGATAATAAATTATAGGAAGGTTATTATTTGAAAGTTTTGATATCTAAGAGTATGTATAAGTTTGATTTGGGAACCAAAGATTATCTCAGTGTGTGCTTTTTTTCATGGATTGGGTAAGATTTTTATTGATCTTTGAATACTTAGAAAGAATATATAATCTTATTTTTAGAGTTTATGCAAAACTATTTAAAGATCTCCCACACACACACACAATGTTGTAAATAGATTTGTGTTATTTATCATAAGTTGTGCTTTTTCTTTTGAATATAGATTATAAGTCGTACTTTCTTATTTATTAGATGTATTCATGGTTTAATTCTTAACTAATTACTCGGGTTCATATGCACTTTAAGTTTAGAGGTGCTATCAACTTATCCAATGCTTTCAATATTTCTTGTCCTTTTGATTTTCTTACCTCTATTAAGTATCTTTTATGTTCTTTTGTTAATAATTATGTTGAATCATGAAACTTTGTTTGTCTTCTTTTGATTAATCACCAATAAGTTCTTTGTTCCTATTAACTTTAGGCTAAAGATTAACTAATAAAATATATTGGCTATCTATCTTCTATTTGAGTAAATCAAAATACACAAACCTATTTATGATATAATTGATTGAATTCTATAAAAATTTTGATTTCTTATATGAAATCAGTTAATTTGTCTCTTGATTGACATTTTAATTTGGATTAAAAATTGACTGCACGATTTCATGAACTGAGCTATTCAAACAATATCTTTATATCGGTTGTGATTCGTCTTGCTATTATAGCTTTTGTAATTTTGCATCTAATAATAATTTTGCTATTCCAACAAGATACTAGGTATTTAATATTAATTTTTATTTAGTGGCCTTTATAACTTTCATGCATGATATATTAAGAATCAATATATCATAAGTACATATTTAAGAATCAATAATATAGAATATATATTTACTAATAACTTCTTAAACCAAGTATGTCACGTGCAACACGTGTGGCATACTAGTACTATTCTAAAAGTGTGAAGGATGTTAAAACTTTTCTTCCAAAAATATCCTCCAATTTATATTTATAATTTAAAGTGTTATTTTTTATGATATGGGTATTCATGTGATTTTGTTTGTATTCATGATAATTCACATACATGCATGAACACACATACATACATTAAACACCGATCACCACTAATTTCCTATTAAATACTCACCAATTTCCCTTAATCATCACAAATACCAATAATCTTTTATTAATAATAATAACAATAATAATCATAATATAATATGATATAATATAATATCATCATATCATATCATCATATCATACTATTCTAAAGTGTGAAGGATATTAAAATTTTGTTTCAAAAATACCCTCCAATTTATATTTGTCATTTAAAGTGGCATTTTTAATATTATGGGTATTCACTTGATTTTGTTTATATATAGAAATAAATAGAATAGAAGAAGAAGTTTTGTCACATAATATATAATATAATTTCGACCATTACATGACTCCTTGAATTCATCGCTAATTATGTGTTTGTCAATATGGTCTGTGAGCTCAAACCATTCGTAACGATCTCGTACTTCATCTTAGCGTAGACCAATAGATATACTTATTATATAAATGTTGGTTATCTCCAATATCTTACTATACTTAGTAATTAAGTATGTGAAAATTTGCTAAAATAATGCTAGAAACAAAATTTTTATTGTTTTAACTTTGATGAAAAGAACAGAATGTAAAATATATATTATATAAACTCAGTGATACGTATACTTTCATCTCATCGCTACTTAGAATTTCTTATCCTTGTTTATGCCTCCTTTTATGCTCAAATTGGAGTACTAATATTGTTAGCTTCACATGAAAATCTCATTTGAAAAGTGTGACTTAATTGAGCTTGTAAGTGTGAGTATTCGATCACAATAGTTTTATGAAGTACTTTCTCTTCTAGTACGATCAAACAATATCATATCAGATTACACACTCAATATATTATTAGAGTTTTTGGCTATTTATCTTGATATAATCAGTGATTAGTAGCAATTTTTTATTATACATTAATCTTTTCTCTTTCCTCTCAATCCAACATTTTAAGTTGGAAATAGTGATACATTTATATTTGTTCATATGATTTTTCAAATTCCGATTAGATAAATATTGATACGTGTTTATTTTGTTTATATAATCATGAAATTATAATCTTATATCTATCTATATTATTATAATTGCCAAACTACAATATTGCAGTAGTCCTGTAGAATTTATGAACTGATGAGTAAATACTAAGATGTGAGGGTAATATGTAATTGTGGAAGATTCATTTGAGAGACTAATATCTAAATAACCCTTTATTATTTATGAAAGTGAAAATGTACGAAGGGGTTTATATACAAAACAGCAAATTTTAAAGTAAAAACCTAGGTTTCTACAGCTTTGCTTTCTTTCTTCTTCTCCTAAATCCAAACCCTAATCTAAAAATCAATGAAGCTCGCAGGCCTGAAATCGATCGAGAACGCCCACGACGAATCGATATGGGCAGTGTCATGGATCCCCGCCACCAACGATCGCCCTTCTCTTCTCTTGACGGATCTCTCGACGAGACCGTACGATTGTGGCGGCCGGACGATCTTTCTCCGGTGGCGCCGCCCTCCGGCGGTCACTCTCTTGGCGTCGTGTCCGTCGCCGCTCATCCCGCTGGAGCCTTGGCCGCGTCGGCGTCGCTTGATAGTTTCATTAGGGTGTTCGATGTGGAGTCCAATTCTACTATTGCGACGCTCGAGGCGCCGCCTTCGGAGGTTTGGAACATGCAGTTTGATCCCAAGGTGAGGGTTCTTGGATTCTTTTGTTTATTTTGATTTTTCTAGGGTTTTCTGAAAGTTCAGGATTGGTAATTTTGAGTTAAGCATTATAAACTTTCAAGACGTTTAAGTTTGTTAATTGCATATCGAACATTGGGTTAGTATTTTCTAGGTTGGACAAGTAGAAAAAGGCGGGAACTTTGCTTCGTAGAGAATTGAGAGATTGATTGAGGAGTAAACATAATTGGTTGAAGGGCATAATATTCAACAGATTCCGTCTCAAATGGAAATATCAAATTATTGAAGCTATTGGTTCTTTGTTATTCATGAAACATAAGTGACCACTGCTTTTGTTAAACCATTTAATGAGAGAAATTTAGGTCTCATAAGGGAATATGAAGATCTTCTAAAATTACTATGTATTAAGAGGGTGAAACCTTGTACTCATAGTGATGCTCACTGATATCAGACACAGTACAGAAGACCGAGGGAAGTGTTTTCCTTCGTCTTTACAACCAAAAGTAAAAATAAAAAAAAAAAAATAAAGTAAAAGATTACCAAGCTCAAGGTTCAGTTCCAAAGATTACGAATTTTCTTTACATAATCGGACATGACCGAGAAAATGGAAGTAGATCGTGTGAACTCCATCAACAACTTAGATCCATTTGACCTGTTTAATATAAGCATAGGTCCATACATCCCATACATCCATCAATTAGATAGTACAAATATTATGTAGATCTATGAGTAGCTAAACAAGAAATTCTAAGAATGTAGTCATGAAGGGACACTATCATCCAATGTTTTAAAAGCGAGGCAGCTAAAGACCAACTGATGAAGTGAGGCGTAGCTTCAAAGCGTGAGGCGTAAGCTTCATGAGTTTAAATATTTTAATTTTAAATTTGTAGAAATTATGAATGTATAATATATACTGGCATAATAATTTACAAATAGATACATTCATGTCTGATTAGTAAATAAGAATTAAACATGTAAAGTGTAGAAATGAATCATAATAAACTAAGCTACATGCATAATATATATATTTTATTTACACTCACATGGTCATATTGAAAATACATAGGGGCATTTTAATGTTAGTAAAAAATCCTTTTATATCCTCCCATCATGTCTAAAGCGTGCTTCAAAGAAAGCTTTATGGTAGCAGCTTCAATTATCATTTAGCGATGAGGCATAAGCTTCAAGGGATAAATAGATTCACTCTTGAGTTTAAGCGTTTAGACTTCAAAAATTATGAAGCGAGTTTGGCGAGTTTCAAAATAGCTTTTCAAACATTGCTATTATCCATGGATCTTACCTTTATCAGGAATAGATCAGAACTGAAGAAAAAGCGAAGGAATACCAAAACCTACCAATTAAAGGAAGCCCTACCGAAAGGAGTATGAACTATGGAATAAATGAAATGCAGAGAAAAGATCGGCACATATTTTCCATTAGAGAGAAACCTTAGGTTTTAAATACCCGTCAACCAGAGATTCCAGAACGGGATTGAGCTGAGTGATGCGGCTCAAATATATTTGGGCTTCCTAGCAGCCAAGTTACTAAGTGTCTTGCTTGCAATTTTTCCTAAACGGCACAATAGGAAACTAGGCCCAAAATAGCATCATATCAATGTGGAACTGGAAGAGTGGGCCTTGATGTGTATCACATAATAATTTTATTAGTCTTGTATGACGTAAAATGATCATAAGAAGGGTTTAATGGATATATAGCATAAGCATTCTCAGCTTGTTTGTTGTTAGCAAAGTAAACTTGTGAGGAGGAGGAGGAGGAGGAGCATTTTGAAGACTGTCTCATCAATGTCTTTAAACATGAAGCCTATAGAAATAGAAGTTTTAAGTCAGATTTCGGTGATGTTAGAACTCCTCCAAGTTGTGCCACTTTCAGAAAGCAGGGTGGTTTTCTCACAAAGGTTGCATCGTAGATAACCCATGTACTCAGAAGCATTTCCATCATGGTCTTAATGAAATTTGATGAAAAGAGGAATACTACATATTTGGCAACTTTTCAAAATGGGGTCGGGTTTGGTCTTGGTCCCATTTTGAGAAAAATTGTGTTTGGGTAAAAGCGGACTAGCAGCTCAAATTTTCTAAGGCGAAATTAGTCAACAGAGCGATGTTAAATGCGGTTTGATGGAACATCATGTTGTTGGCGAAATTGCCACCTCGACGAGCTCATCTCTTTTCAAGGGGACCTCACATTGTTGGCGAGGTTCACCACTTGGGCGAGGCTCGTCGTGTTTCAAAGCGGACTTAGTGTTATTGTCGAGGTTAGCCACTTGGGCGAGGCTCATCCTTTGGAGGGACCTCACGTTGGCCAGCAGGTTCGCCATGTGGGCGAGGTTAGCGGTAGGCGGCGTTAGTCTTGTTTTGAATGAACCCTTAGATGAAGGCGAGGTTGCGACTTGGGAGTGCAATGGCGAGGTTCGTGGCGTTCCTCGTCGATTCGACCAGTTCGTTTGACCATCTTTGGGCGATAGTGAAACCCATCCAGCGAGCCAAAGCTTCGAGCCCTACGGCGAGCTTGGTTCTGTCGTTGTGGTTGTTTATTGCGTCGTGAAATTGGACCCTTGGCGGATCACCTTTTCCACGAACGGCGAGGTTAAGCCTATTAAAGTTTGGCTAATGGCCTCGGTTTGGTTTGAATGCTTAACCACCCACTTCTTAGCCTGTTGGCTAGCTTTGGAGCCTTATCGAGAGACATAAGTGGTTCTCGCTCGAGAAGATTCAACATCGCCCGCGGTGAAGTCTCATCACGAGACTTCGTCGACACTGCGTGTCTTCCGGGCTAGATGCCGAGGAAGGAACTCCTCATACTTACTCGATCAAATTCAATGACCAAGGTTTGAACCTGGGTTCCAGCGCAACATTGTCGATTGCGCCACCACCGTTCATCGAATGAATGGTTACTCCCCTTTGTGGTATTCTTGTAGAGTCGAAAAAGTTTATTGTGAATGAATGGGTTTACAATCAAATTTTCTCGATTCTGAGGAGGAAGAATTGATTCGACTTCTCTTTTAGGTGGGTTTTCGGTAGCGATAGGATGCTTCACTCAATGCTCACGTTGAGATTGCTTCCGTTGACGATCGGAAACGAGTTGAGATGATCTTGAGATTGCGATGAAGAGCTTGATCTCTTTCTCGCATAAGTGATGATCTCCAAAGTTCCCCAAAACCTCTTTCTAATGGTCGCTCACGCCATTTATAGGGCTTTACGTAAGCGGCATGCAAGAATTGTGGAAACGTGGGTTAAGCGATATGGACGTGGGCATAGCGTGCCCACCACTTTCACGTGGTTGTTGTGGCTTTCGTGGCCTTTAGATTCGCTGCGAGTTAAGCTTCGAGCCGTCGGATAACAAGCTTGCAAAGGCGAGAGTCAAAGTTCCGCGGTATGGCGAACCTCGTCCTCGGTGATCATCGTGCTCGATCTTTGTTGGCGCAGTCAAACTTTGATCTTTGTGCGAGCCTCGTCAAACTTTGATGTTGTGGGCGAGCCTCGTCAAACTTTGATGTTGTGGGGAGTTTGCCTAGCGGCGAAGCTTCAAGCAGGCGGCTCAAGTCTTCGTGCGAGTTTGTGCTTGAGGCGAAGCTAAGCTCCTTTGCGGGCGAGCTTGCTCTCTGCGAGCTTGAAACATGCTGAAGAATAGGTGTAACTTTCAAACCGTAAGTCGGATGGGCCGAATTATATGAAAATCGACTATCTCGGACGGAGCCAACCAAACCCATCCGGGGGTTCGGTTTGCTCGGTCATTTTGCCAAATTCCCGGTTTGGGAGATATCGACACTTTTGTCTATTTTGTAAAGTCAAGCATTAATTGAACTTAATCTTTAGGCGGGCTGTCTTTCCTCGGTGGGCGACTCCTTCGAATGGACCCTTAAGCTCTGCTCATTACGATTCTTTGTCGCGAGGATTAAGGTAATTTTTATTGCCTACAACTATGTCTCATGTTCAATTCATAGCTCTTGATTTGTGTCTTGTCTCTTGAATCATTGAAAAAAGAAGGATAATAAATTATAGGAAGGTTATTATTTGAAAGTTTTGATATCTAAGAGTATGTATAAGTTTGATTTGGGAACCAAAGATTATCTCAGTGTGTGCTTTTTTTCATGGATTGGGTAAGATTTTTATTGATCTTTGAATACTTAGAAAGAATATATAATCTTATTTTTAGAGTTTATGCAAAACTATTTAAAGATCTCCCACAACACACACAATGTTGTAAATAGATTTTGTGCTAATTATCATAAGTTGTGCTTTTTCTTTTGAATATAGATTATAAGTCTGTACTTTCTTATTTATTAGATGTATTCATGGTTTAATTCTTAACTAATTACTCGGTTCATATGCACTTTAAGTTTAGAGGTGCTATCAACTTATCCAATGCTTTCAATATTTCTTGTCCTTTTGATTTTCTTACCTCTATTAAGTATCTTTTATGTTCTTTTGTTAATAATTATGTTGAATCATGAAACTTTGTTTGTCTTCTTTTGATTAATCACCAATAAGTTCTTTGTTCCTATTAACTTTAGGCTAAAGATTAACTAATAAAATATATTGGCTATCTATCTTCTATTTATTGAGTAAATCAAAATACACAAACCTATTTATGATATAATTGATTGAATTCTATAAAAATTTTGATTTCTTATATGAAATCAGTTAATTTGTCTCTTGATTGACATTTTAATTTGGATTAAAAATTGACTTATACGCTTTCATGAACTGAGCTATTCAAACAATATCTTTATATCGGTTGTGATTCTATCTTGCTATTATAGCTTTTGTAATTTTGCATCTAATAATAATTTTTGCTATTCCAACAAGATACTAGGTATTTAATATTAATTTTTATTTAGTGGCCTTTATAACTTTCATGCATGATATATTAAGAATCAATATATCATAAGTAAATATTATATCGTAAGTACATATTTAAGAATCAATAATATAGAATATATTATTTACTAATAACTTCTTAAACCAAGTATGTCACGTGCAACACGTGTGGCATACTAGTACTATTCTAAAAGTGTGAAGGATGTTAAAACTTTTCTTCCAAAAATATCCTCCAATTTATATTTATAATTTAAAGTGTTATTTTTTATGATATGGGTATTCATGTGATTTTGTTTGTATTCATGATAATTCACATACATGCATGAACACACATACATACATTAAACACCGATCACCACTAATTTCCTATTAAATACTCACCAATTTCCCTTAATCATCACAAATACCAATAATCTTTTATTAATAATAATAATAACAACAATAATAATAATATAATATCATCATATCATACTATTCTAAAATAAAAGTGTGAAGGATATTAAAATTTTTGTTTCAAAATACCCTCCAATTTATATTTGTCATTTAAAGTGGCATTTTTAATATTATGGGTATTCACTTGATTTTGTTTATATATAGAAATAAATAGAATAGAAGAAGAAGTTTTGTCACATAATATATAATATAATTTCGACCATTACATGACTCCTTGAATTCATCGCTAATTATGTGTTTGTCAATATGGTCTGTGAGCTCAAACCATTCGTAACGATCTCGTACTTCATCTTAGCGTAGACCAATAGATATACTTATTATATAATAAATGTTGGTTATCTCCAATATCTTACTATACTTAGTAATTAAGTATGTGAAAATTTGCTAAAATAATGCTAGAAACAAAATTTTTATTGTTTTAACTTTGATGAAAAGAACAGAATGTAAAATATATATTATATAAACTCAGTGATACGTATACTTTCATCTCATCGCTACTTAGAATTTCTTATCCTTGTTTATGCCTCCTTTTATGCTCAAATTGGAGTACTAATATTGTTAGCTTCACATGAAAATCTCATTTGAAAAGTGTGACTTAATTGAGCTTGTAAGTGTGAGTATTCGATCACAATAGTTTTATGAAGTACTTTCTCTTCTAGTACGATCAAACAATATCATATCAGATTACACACTCAATATATTATTAGAGTTTTTGGCTATTTATCTTGATATAATCAGTGATTAGTAGCAAATTTTTATTATACATTAATCTTTTCTCTTTTCCTCTCAATCCAACATTTTAAGTTGGAAATAGTGATACATTTATATTTGTTCATATGATTTTTCAAATTCCGATTAGATAAATATTGATACGTGTTTATTTTGTTTATATAATCATGAAATTATAATCTTATATCTATCTATATTATTATAATTGCCAAACTACAATATTGCAGTAGTCCTGTAGAATTTATGAACTGATGAGTAAATACTAAGATGTGAGGGAGTAATATGTAATTGTGGAAGATTCATTTGAGAGACTAATATCTAAATAACCCTTTATTATTTATGAAAGTGAAAATGTACGAAGGGGTTTATATACAAAACAGCAAATTTTAAAGTAAAAACCCTAGGTTTCTACAGCTTTGCTTTCTTTCTTCTTCTCCTAAATCCAAACCCTAATCTAAAAATCAATGAAGCTCGCAGGCCTGAAATCGATCGAGAACGCCCACGACGAATCGATATGGGCAGTGTCATGGATCCCCGCCACCAACGATCGCCCTTCTCTTCTCTTGACGGGATCTCTCGACGAGACCGTACGATTGTGGCGGCCGGACGATCTTTCTCCGGTGGCGCCGCCCTCCGGCGGTCACTCTCTTGGCGTCGTGTCCGTCGCCGCTCATCCCGCTGGAGCCTTGGCCGCGTCGGCGTCGCTTGATAGTTTCATTAGGGTGTTCGATGTGGAGTCCAATTCTACTATTGCGACGCTCGAGGCGCCGCCTTCGGAGGTTTGGAACATGCAGTTTGATCCCAAGGTGAGGGTTCTTGGATTCTTTTGTTTATTTTGATTTTTCTAGGGTTTTCTGAAAGTTCAGGATTGGTAATTTTGAGTTAAGCATTATAAACTTTCAAGACGTTTAAGTTTGTTAATTGCATATCGAACATTGGGTTAGTATTTTCTAGGTTGGACAAGTAGAAAAAGGCGGGAACTTTGCTTCGTAGAGAATTGAGAGATTGATTGAGGAGTAAACATAATTGGTTGAAGGGCATAATATTCAACAGATTCCGTCTCAAATGGAAATATCAAATTATTGAAGCTATTGGTTCTTTGTTATTCATGAAACATAAGTGACCACTGCTTTTGTTAAACCATTTAATGAGAGAAATTTAGGTCTCATAAGGGAATATGAAGATCTTCTAAAATTACTATGTATTAAGAGGGTGAAACCTTGTACTCATAGTGATGCTCACTGATATCAGACACGGTACAGAAGACCGAGGGAAGTGTTTTCCTTCGTCTTTACAACCAAAAGTAAAAATAAAAAAAAATAAAGTAAAAGATTACCAAGCTCAAGGTTCAGTTCCAAAGATTACAATTTTCTTTACATAATCGGACATGACCGAGAAAATGGAAGTAGATAGTGTGAACTCCATCAACAACTTAGATCCATTTGACCTGTTTAATATAAGCATAGGTCCATACATCCCATACATCCATCAATTAGATAGTACAAATATTATGTAGATCTATGAGTAGCT
This sequence comes from Asparagus setaceus, assembly GCA_012295165.1. Lineage (NCBI taxonomy): Eukaryota > Viridiplantae > Streptophyta > Magnoliopsida > Asparagales > Asparagaceae > Asparagus > Asparagus setaceus. The sequence continues at coordinate 53,816,909 of CM022702.1, read as the reverse complement.
AAACAAGAAATTCTAAGAATGTAGTCATGAAGGGACACTATCATCCAATGTTTTAAAAGCGAGGCAGCTAAAGACCAACTGATGAAGTGAGGCGTAAGCTTCAAAGCGTGAGGCGTAAGCTTCATGAGTTTAAATATTTTAATTTTAAATTTGTAGAAATTATGAATGTATAATATATACTGGCATAATAATTTACAAATAGATACATTCATGTCTGATTAGTAAATAAGAATTAAACATGTAAAGTGTAGAAATGAATCATAATAAACTAAGCTACATGCATAATATATATATTTTATTTACACTCACATGGTCATATTGAAAATACATAGGGGCATTTTAATGTTAGTAAAAAAATCCTTTTATATCCTCCCATCATGTCTAAAGCGTGCGCTTCAAAAGAAGCGCTTTATGAAGCATGAAGCGCACGCTTCAATTATCATTTAAGCGATGAGGCATAAGCTTCAAGGGATAAATAGATTCACTCTTGAGTTTGGCGTTTAGACTTCAAAAATTATGAAGCGAGTTTGAGCGAGTTTCAAAATAGCTTTTTCAAACATTGCTATTATCCATGGATCTTACCTTTATCAGGAATAGATCAGAACTGAAGAAAAATGAAGGAATACCAAAACCTACCAATTAAAGGAAACCCTACCGAAAGGAGTATGAACTATGGAATAAATGAAATGAGAGAAAAGATCGGCACATATTTTCCATTAGAGAGAAACCTTAAGTTTTAAATACCGTCAACCAGAGATTCCAGAACACGGATTGAGCTGAGTGATGTGGCTCAAATATATTTGGGCTTCCTAGCAGCCCAAGTTACTAAGTGTCTTGCTTGCAATTTTTCCCTAGCTGGCACAATAGGAAACTAGGCCCAAAATAGCATCATATCAATGTGGAACTGGAAGAGTGGGCCTTGATGTGTATCACATAATAATTTTATTAGTCTTGTATGGCGTAAAATGATCATAAGAAGGGTTTAATGGATATATAGCTTATAAGCATTCTCAGCTTGTTTGTTGTTAGCAAAGTAAACTTGTGAGGAGGAGGAGGAGGAGGGAGCATTTTCGAAGACCTGTCTCATCAATGTCTTTAAACATGAAGCCCATAGAAATAGAAGTTTTAAGTCGATTTGAGGTGATGTTAGAACTCCTCCAAGTTGTGCCACTTTCAGAAAGCAGGGTGGTTTTCTCACAAAGGTTGCATGCGCCAGATAACCCATGTACTCAGAAGCATTTCCATCATGGTCTTAATGAAATTTGATGAAAAGAGGAATACTACATATTTGGCAACTTCTCAAAATGGGGTCAGGTTTGGTCCTGGTCCCATTTTGAGAAAAATTGTGTTTAGGTAAAAGCTGGACTAGCACTGGCTCAAATTTTCTAAGGCGAAATTAGCCCTTAAAATGGTTTTGTTTTGGTCCACCTCCCGGACCAAAATAAAACCAGTTTAGTTGAAGCGGGCTAGGATCACTCTTGGCCCGGTTTTGGGTGTTTTCAAACACACCCTAAGATGAAAAGTGGGACTCAGGATACTTGTATTTACAAACATGAGCCCGGTGTAGAAATACTTGGCGTTAGTGGCGCAAAATAACGCATAGCGTAGCATTAAGCGACCAGCATTGGTTGGAAAATAGCGAGAAACCAAATAACGTGCGCTATTTTATCCATAGCGTGCGCTTTGTAATCGTCGTTATAGCTTCATGGCTTAGGTTAAATTGATCAAGGGTGGGTTGGTTTTAAAAGAATTTGATGGCTATGATTGAGTTTAAGTGGGTGGACACGCTTTTCATAAATGAAAATCACCAAGGTGCGATCTTGAATATTGATTTAAGTTCATTTAACTTTCGAGATCATATTTTGCACTGAAAAACATTAAAAGAGATCAAAGAATTACTAATTAGTTTTTTTCAAATTAATCAGATTTAGAAGTAATAAAATTGGTACTTTTCTTTCAAAAATAAAAGCTGTAACTTCACTTGGATTACTATAAATTTAATTCATGACTAGTTAGTTTCTTTTAATTTTACATTTATGATTTTGTATTACCTATTAGAACTTACTGTGATAGTGTGTGATACTGTGATGTATATTTTTCGACTATGCTTTACACTCTAAAGCCTTAAAATTAGTACTTGTTGCTAATTAACAAAGTGAAAATTTGCTACAGTTTCTGGCGAAATTCTTTAATGCTTTCTTGGTTTATTTTTATAATTTCAGATTCATAATTAGTGTTCTTTAGGTGATCTTACTATGATATGTTATCAATTATCATATTGTTAGATTTTTCATATTAAATAATTTTGAATATTATGTATTTATAAAATATTTAAATAATAATAAATTATTTAACTTGCGTTAAGAGTTACGCTATTTTGCGTTTTACGTTAACCGGAGGTGAGCGTTATGCTATACGTTATCGCTATTTTCAACATTGCATGAACCCATATGCAATGCACCTGAACCCCATTTAGAAATAAGTCCTTACTTTAATTTCAGTTCTAAGATGTCCACTTCTTATCGATAGCACTGCAACTTCTATTCAATCTTGGAAATTTAGTTGTTCAGCTCTGTGTGGTTTAGAGTGGAAAGGGTTCATCCTTTTGTAAGTGCAATCATAGTTTCCTCATTAGAAGGCTATCCAATTGCAAGATGGCTTTTTAATACCCCCAAAAAAAAAACCCCACCCCACCACCACCACCACAACACTGCAAAGGATAAAGACGACAGAATTGTCAAGTGATAACCAAGATAATGTAGCTCTTTAAATAAGCATCCAATGCTATCAGTTTCCCTGCAAGGCAAGAAATTGCAACTAGCTGTTCCCTAGGCACAAGAAGTTGAATGCTAGCTTCGCCGATTTTTTTTGCCCCCTTCAGATTTTGGCAACCACCATTGGCATGTAAGATCTCCTTTCCTTTAGAGCTATTCAGGTAGAGATAAAAGGAAACTTTGCTTTGGGCAACTACACGTGTATCTCTTGCATTCTGACAGAGAGAATTTGGCATCTCTAAAATTTAAGAAATCAGATGAACCCATTGTTTTTCACTTCTGCGACTGATCCTATTGTAGATAATTCAAATTTAACTTTGTTTATTCTTGCAAGGAGCCTCAGAGGCATTATTCCTCGTCTAATATCCATCATGACGAGTTTTAATCGCATATCACTATGTTCTCATGTTATATTCTCCAGCTTCCCTAGCATGAAACTCAAAAATTATGTAACATTCACTAGCTTTCCTGGCATAAACAAAGGTTGCAAGCACACTGATTTGAAAGGAAAACACAAAATAGTTGTTTTATTTTACCTTCTCTCTTATCTAATGTATCTTACATTTAATATCCGTTAGAAGGATTGTCTTCACCAACCCAGATCTTTTTTCCTCTATATTTTCTATCAACTTTTCTAATTAGTCTTCATTATTAAATTTATTGCCTGTCCTTTACCATCTTTGGTTTAAGGATGTCATATTTTGTGCTTTCTTGCTAATTACATTAGCAGTGAAACTGTCGGCTGCAAAATATCTGTGTTATTACGTCTAGGCAAATTAAGCTCTTTACTAGTACCAACCCAAGTACACAAATTCATTCTTTTTCTTCAGGGCACCCTTCTAGCTGTAGCTGGTGGCGGCAGCGCCTCAGTCAAACTCTGGGACACCTCATCATGGCAACTAGTCTCCACCCTCGCCGTCCCTCGCCCTGAACCAACCAAACCCTCCGACCGCTCCGCCAGCGGCAAGTTCGTCCTGTCCGTTGCCTGGAGCCCTGATGGCAAACGCCTCGCCTGCGGCTCAATGGACGGCACAATTGCAGTCTTTGACGTCCCCCGCTCCAAATTCCTCCACCACCTCGAAGGCCACTACATGCCAGTCCGATCCATGGTCTATTCCCCAGTGGACCCGCGCGTCCTCTTCACAGCTTGCGATGACACACTGCGTGCGTGTGCGATGCGAAGGGAAGAGCTTGGTGGCAAATGTCTGGGCACGTGAGCTGGGTGCTGAGCATCGTGAGCCCTGATGGTGCCGCAGTGGCGACTGGGTCCAGTGATCGGACAGTGAGGCTGTGGGATGTTGGCATGAGAGCTTCAATGCAGGCGATGACAAATCATACTGATCAGGTTTGGGGTGGCTTTCCGACGCCGGGTGGGACGGAGTTGGGCTGGGAGACTGGCGGCGTGTCGGACGATAAGAGCATATCGTTGTATGATTACTCGTGATTTTGGTAGGGTTAGGTTGGGGTATTTCATTTCTGTTGTTAGTGTAACTGAACCCAAATAGGTTGAAAGTTGTCCATCCTTTTGTTCTATGAAATGCATATTAGCTGTTGATGATGCTTCAAACTGGCACAATGGAAGCAAGATGATGAGAGTTTTCCTGCCTTTTTTGTTGTTTCATTAAATGCTAGCTGAGGTTGCTGATGAATGTATTAGGTTTGTGCATTTCAAGTTTCAACCGTTGTAGTTCTTGACTGGGATTGGCACTGTTGATGGGTGTATTTTATGTAACATTTTTTTTTGGGTGCCCCCCTTGAAGGCAAACTGGGTTGGCAGCTGAATCCTTTCCTTACAAGTATTCAGAACTGCAATCGAGGGTCTTTGCTTTTTTAAGGATTTCATGCCAGTTTCTTGAGTTCAGCCTTTTGCCTTAATCAGAGAAATTTCTGCACCCCAAACATGTCAAGCTTTTCTAATCCTCCTTGTATTGGTCAAGTTCCATATATCAAAGAAAATGTGTGCATAATACCTTTGGACTTCTATTAATCTTTGAAGGATGTTAAAACTTTTCTTCCAAAATATCCTCCAATTTATATTTAAAATTTAAAGTGTTATTTTTTATGATATGGGTATTCATGTGATTTTGTTTATGTTCATGATAATTCACATACATGCATGAACACACATACATACATTAAAACCGATCACCACTAATTTCCTATTAAATATTCACCAATTTCCCACTTAATCATCACAAATACCAATAATCTTTTTATTAATAATAATAATAACAACAATAATAATAATATAATATCATCATATCATACTATTCTAAAATAAAAGTGTGAAGGATATTAAAATTTTTCTTTCAAAAATACCCTCCAATTTATATTTGTCATTTAAAGTGTCATTTTTAATATTATGGGTATTCACTTGATTTTGTTTATATATAGAAATAAATAGAATAGAAGAAGAAGTTTTGTCACATAATATATAATATAATTTCAACCATTACATGACTCCTTGAATTCATCGTTAATTATGTGTTTGTCAATATGGTCTATGAGCTCAAACCATTCGTAACGATCTCGTACTTCATCTTAGCGTAGACCAATAGATATACTTACTATATAATAAATGTTGGTTATCTCCAATATCTTACTATACTTAGTAATTAAGTATGTGAAAATTTACTAAAATAATGCTAGAAACAAAATTTTTATTGTTTAACTTTGATGAAAAGAACAAAATGTAAAATATACATTATATAAACTCAGTGATACGTATACTTTTATCTCATGGCTACTTAGAATTTCTTATCCTTGTTTATGCCTCCTTTTATGCCCAAATTGAGTACTAATATTGTTAGCTTCACATGAAAATCTCATTTGAAAAGTGTGACTTAATTGAGCTTGTAAGTGTGAGTATTCTATCACAGTAGTTTTATGAATTACTTTCTCTTCTAGTACAATCAAACAATATCATATCAGATTGCACACTCAATATATTATTAGAGTTTTTGGCTATTTATCTTGATATAATCAGTGATTAGTAGCAAATTTTTATTATACAGTAATCTTTTTCTTTTCCTCTCAATCCAACCTTTTAAGTTGGAAATAGTGATACATTTATATTTGTTCATATGATTTTTCAAATTCCGATTAGAAAATATTGATACGTGTTTATTTTGTTTATATAATCATGAAATTATAATCTTATATCTATCTATATTATTATAATTGCCAAACTACAATATTGCAGTAGTCCTGTAGAATTTATGAGCTGATGAGTAAATACTAAGATGTGAGGGAGTAATATGTAATTGTGGAAGATTCATTTGAGAGACTAATATCTAAATAACCCTTTATTATTTATTAAAGTGAAAATGTTCGAAGGGGTTTATATACAAAACAGCAAATTTTAAAGTAAAACCCTAGGTTTCTACATCTTTGCTTTCTTTCTTCTTCTCCAAAATCTAAACCCTAATCTAAAATCAATGAAGCTCGCAGGCCTGAAATCGATCGAGAACGCCCACGACGAATCGATATGGGCAGTGTCATGGATCCCCGCCACCAACGATCGCCCTTCTTCTCTTGACGGGATCTCTCGACGAGACCGTACGATTGTGGCGGCCGGACGATCTTTCTCCGGTGGCGCCGCCCTCCGGCGGTCACTCTTGGCGTCGTGTCCGTCGCCGCTCATCCCGCTGGAGCCTTGGCGGCGTCGGCGTCGCTTGATAGTTTCATTAGGGTTTTCGATGTGGAGTCCATTCTACGATTGCGACGCTCGAGGCGCCGCCGGAGGTTTGGAACATGCAGTTTGATCCCAAGGTGAGGGTTCTTGGATTCTTTCGTTTATTTTGATTTTCTAGGGTTTTCTGAAAGTTCAAGATTGGTAATTTTGAGTTAAGCATTATAAACTTTCAAGACGTTTAAGTTTGTTAATTGCATATCGAACATTGGGTTGGTATTTTCTAGGTTGGACAAGTAGAAAAAGGCGGGAACTTTGCTTCGTAGAGAATTGAGAGATTGATTGAGGAGTAAACATAATTGGTTGAAGGGCATAATATTCAACAGATTCTGTCTCAAATGGAAATATCAAATTATTGAAGCTATTGGTTCTTTGTTATTCATGAAACATAAGTGAACACGGCTTTTGTTAAACCATTTAATGAGAGAAATTTAGGTCTCATAAGGGAATATGAAGATCTTCTAAAATTATTATGTATTAAGAGGGTGAAACCTTGTACTCATAGTGATGCTCACTGATATCAGACACGAGTACAGAAGACCGAGGGAAATGTTTTCCCTTCTTCTTTACAACCAAAAGTAAAAAATAAAAAAATAAAAAATAAAGTAAAAGATTACCAAGCTCAAGGTTCAGTTCCAAAGATTACTTAATATTCTTTACATAATCGGACGACCGAGAAAATGGAAGTAGATAGTGTGAACTCCAACAACTTAGATCCATTTGACCTGTTTAATATAAGCATAGGTCCATAGATCCCATACATCCATCAATTAGATAGTACAAATATTATGTAGATCTATGAGTAGCTAAACAAGAAATTCTAAGAATGTAGTCATGAAGGGACACTATCATCCAATGTTTTAAAAGCGAAGCAAAGCAAGCGCTAGACCCTTTGATGAAGTGAGACGTAAGCTTCAAAGCGTGAGGCGAAGCTTCATGAGTTTAAATATTTTAATTTTAAATTTGTAGAAATTATGAATGTATAATATATACTGGCATAATAATTTACAATATATACATTCATGTCCCGATTAGTAAATAAGAATTAAACATGTAAAGTGTAGAAACGAATCATAATAAACTAAGCTACATGCGTAATATATATATTTTATTTACACTCACATGGTCATATTGAAAATACATAGGGCATTTTAATGTTAGTAAAAATCCTTTTATATCCTCCCATCTTGTCAGCGTGCCTAAAAGAAGCTTTATGAAGCATGAAGCGACGCTTCAATTATCATTTAGCGATGATGCATAAGCTTCAAGGGATAAATAGCTTCACTCTTGAGTTTCGCTTAGACTTCAAAAATTATGAAGCGAAGTTTCAAGCGAGTTTCAAAATAGCTTTTCAAACATTGCTATTATCCATGGATCTTACCTTTATCTGAATAGATCAACTGAAGAAAAATGAAGGAATACCAAAACCTACCAATTAAAGGAAACCCTACCGAAAGGAGTATGAACTATGGAATAAATGAAATGCGAGAAAAGATCGCACATATTTTCCATTAGAGAGAAACCTTAAGTTTTAAATACCCACAACCGAGATTCCAACACGGGATTGAGCTGAGTGATCTGCTCAAATATATTTGGGCTTCCTAGCGCTCAAGTTACTAAGTGTCTTGCTTGCAATTTTCCCTAGTCGGCACAATAGGAAACTAGGCCCAAAATAGCATCATATCAATGTGGAACTGGAAGAGTGGGCCTTGATGTGTATCACATAATAATTTTATTAGTCTTGTATGACGTAAAATGATCATAAGAAGGGTTTAATGGATATATAGCTTATAAGCATTCTCACTTGTTTGTTGTTAGCAAAGTAAACTTGTGAGGAGGAGGGAAGCATTTTAAGACTGTCTCATCAATGTCTTTAAACATGAAGCCCATAGAAATAGAAGTTTTAAGTCGATTTGTGATGTTAGAACTCCTCCAAGTTGTGCCACTTCGAAGCAGGGTGGTTTTCTCACAAAGGTTGCATCGCCAGATAACCCATGTACTCGAGAAGCATTTCCATCATGGTCTTAATGAAATTTGATGAAAAGAGGAATACTACATATTTATAATCAAAATGGGGTCGTTTGGTCCTGGTCCCATTTTGAGAAAAATTGTGTTAGGGTAAAACTGGACTAGCACTGGCTCAAATTTTCTAAGGTCAAATTAGCCCTTAAAATGGTTTTGTTTTGGTCCACCTCCACGACCAAAATAAAACCAGCTTAGTTTGAACCGGCTAGGATCACTCTTAGCCAGCTTTTGGGTGTTTTTCAAACACACCCTAAGATGAAAAGGGACTCAGGATACTTGTATTTACAAACATGAGCCCAGTAGAAAATAACGCCTCGTGAAGCAAAATAAGCATAGCGAACGTGAAGCGCGACCCTTTCGCCACGCGTGGAAAATAGCTAGAAACCAAATAACGACGCTATTTTATCCATAGCGCACGCTTTGTAATGCGTCGTTATAGCTTCATGGCTTAGGTTAAATTGATCAAGGGTGTTGGTTTTAAAAGAATTTGATGGTCATGATTGAGTTTAAGTGGGTGGACACGCTTTTCATAAATGAAAATCACCGTACGATCTTGAATATTGATTTAAGTTCATTTAACTTACTCGAGATCATATTTTGCACTGAAAAACATTAAAAAGAGATCAAAGAATTACTAATTAGTTTTTTTTCAAATTAATCAGATTTAGAAGTAATAAAATTGGTACTTTTCTTTCAAAAATAAAAGCTGTAACTTCACTTGGATTACTATAAATTTAATTCATGACTAGTTAGTTTCTTTTAATTTTACATTTATGATTTTGTATTACCTATTAGAACTTACTGTGATAGTGTGTGATACTGTGATGTATATTTTTAACGACTATGCTTTACACTCTAAAGCCTTAAAAATTAGTACTTGTTGCTAATTAACAAAGTGAAAATTTGCTACAGTTTCTGGTAAATTCTTTAATGCTTTCTTGGTTTATTTTTATAATTTCAGATTCATAATTAGTGTTCTTTAGGTGATCTTACTATGATATGTTATCAATTATCATATTGTTAGATTTTTCATATTAAATAATTTTGAATATTATGTATTTATAAAATATTTAAATAATAATAAATTATTTAACTTACGTTAAGAGTTACGCTATTTTGCTTTACGTTAACCGGAGGTGAGCGTTATGCTATAATGCTATCGCTATTTTCAACATTGCATGAACCCATATGCAATGCATCTGAACCCCATTTAGAAATAAGTCCTTACTTTAATTTTATTCAGTTCTAAGATGTCCACTTCTTATCGATAGCACTGCAACTTCTATTCAATCTTGGAAATTTAGTTGTTCAGCTCTGTGTGGTTTAGAGTGGAAAGGGTTCATCCTTTTGTAAGTGCAATCATAGTTTCCTCATTAGAAGGCTATCCAATTGCAAGATGGCTTTTAATACCCCCAAAACCCCACCCCACCACCACCACCACAACACTGCAAAGGATAAAGACGACAGAATTGTCAAGTGATAACCAAGATAATGTAGCTCTTTAAATAAGCATCCAATGCTATCAGTTTCCTGCAAGGCAAGAAATTGCAACTAGCTGTTCCCTAGGCACAAGAAGTTGAATGCTAGCTTCGCACATTTTTTTGCCCCTTCAGATTTTGGCAACCACCATTGGCATGTAAGATCTCCTTTCCTTTAGAGCTATTCAGGTAGAGATAAAAGGAAACTTTGCTTTGGGCAACTACACGTGTATCTCTTGCATTCTGACAGAGAGAATTTGGCATCTCTAAAATTTAAGAAATCAGATGAACCCATTGTTTTTCACTTCTGACTGATCCTATTGTAGATAATTCAAATTTAACTTTGTTTATTCTTGCAAGGAGCCTCAGAGGCATTATTCCTCGTCTAATATCCATCATGACGAGTTTTTAATGCGCATATCACTATGTTCTCATGTTATATTCTCCAGCTTCCCTAGCATGAAACTCAAAACTTATGTAACATTCACTAGTTTTCCTGGCATAAACAAAGGTTGCAAGCACACTGATTTGAAAGGAAAACACAAAATAGTTGTTTTATTTTACCTTCTCTCTTATCTAATGTATCTTACATTTAATATCCGTTAGAAGGATTGTGTTCACCAACCCAGATCTTTTTTCCTCTATATTTTCTATCAACTTTTCTAATTAGTCTTCATTATTAAATTTATTGCCTGTCCTTTACCATCTTTGGTTTAAGGATGTCATATTTTGTGCTTTCTTGCTAATTACATTAGCAGTGAAACTGTCGTCTGCAAAATATCTGTGTTATTACGTCTAGGCAAAGTAAGCTCTTTACTAGTACCAACCCAAGTAAATTCATTTTTTTCTTCAGGGCACCCTTCTAGCTGTAGCTGGTGGCGGCAGCCTCAGTCAAACTCTGGGACACCTCATCATGGCAACTAGTCTCTACTCGCCGCCCTCGCCCTGAACCAACCAAACCCTCCGACCGCCCGCCAGCGCAAGTTCGCCCTGTCCGTTGCCTGGAGCCCTGACGGCAAACGCCTCGCCTGCGGCTCAATGGACGGCACATTGCAGTCTTTGACGCCCCCGCCCAAGTTCCTCCACCACCTCGGCCACTACATGCCAGTCCGATCCATGGTCTATTCCCCAGTGGACCCGCTCCCTCTTCACAGCTTGCGATGACACACACGCGCACGTGTAATGATGCGAAGGGAAGAGCTTGGTGGGCGAATGTCTGGGCACGTGAGCTGGGTGCTGAGCATCGACGCGAGCCCTGATGGTGCCGCGAGTGGCGACTGGGTCCAGTGATCGGACAGTGAGGCTGTGGGATGTTGGCATGAGAGCTTCAATGCAGACGATGACAAATCATACTGATCAGGTTTGGGTTCCTCGCCGCCGGGTGGGACCGGAGTTCGGCTGGGAGACTGGCGAGCGGTCGGACGATAAGAGCATATCGTTGTATGATTACTCGTGATTTTGGTAGGGTTAGGTTGGGGTATTTCATTTCTGTTGTTAGTGTAACTGAACCCAAATAGGTTGAAAGTTGTCCATCCTTTTGTTCTATGAAATGCATATTAGCTGTTGATGATGCTTCAAACTGGCACAATGGAAGCAAGCAAAGATGATGAGAGTTTTCCTGCCTTTTTTTTGTTTATATAATCATGAAATTATAATCTTATATCTATCTATATTATTATAATTGCCAAACTACAATATTGCAGTAGTCCTGTAGAATTTATGAGCTGATGAGTAAATACTAAGATGTGAGGGAGTAATATGTAATTGTGGAAGATTCATTTGAGAGACTAATATCTAAATAACCCTTTATTATTTATTAAAGTGAAAATGTTCGAAGGGGTTTATATACAAAACAGCAAATTTTAAAGTAAAAACCCTAGGTTTCTACATCTTTGCTTTCTTTCTTCTTCTCCAAAATCTAAACCCTAATCTAAAAATCAATGAAGCTCGCAGGCCTGAAATCGATCGAGAACGCCCACGACGAATCGATATGGGCAGTGTCATGGATCCCCGCCACCAACGATCGCCCTTCTCTTCTCTTGACGGGATCTCTCGACGAGACCGTACGATTGTGGCGGCCGGACGATCTTTCTCCGGTGGCGCCGCCCTCCGGCGGTCACTCTCTTGGCGTCGTGTCCGTCGCCGCTCATCCCGCTGGAGCCTTGGCGGCGTCGGCGTCGCTTGATAGTTTCATTAGGGTTTTCGATGTGGAGTCCAATTCTACGATTGCGACGCTCGAGGCGCCGCCGTCGGAGGTTTGGAACATGCAGTTTGATCCCAAGGTGAGGGTTCTTGGATTCTTTCGTTTATTTTGATTTTTCTAGGGTTTTCTGAAAGTTCAAGATTGGTAATTTTGAGTTAAGCATTATAAACTTTCAAGACGTTTAAGTTTGTTAATTGCATATCGAACATTGGGTTGGTATTTTCTAGGTTGGACAAGTAGAAAAAGGCGGGAACTTTGCTTCGTAGAGAATTGAGAGATTGATTGAGGAGTAAACATAATTGGTTGAAGGGCATAATATTCAACAGATTCTGTCTCAAATGGAAATATCAAATTATTGAAGCTATTGGTTCTTTGTTATTCATGAAACATAAGTGAACACGGCTTTTGTTAAACCATTTAATGAGAGAAATTTAGGTCTCATAAGGGAATATGAAGATCTTCTAAAATTACTATGTATTAAGAGGGTGAAACCTTGTACTCATAGTGATGCTCACTGATATCAGAACACAGTACAGAAGACCGAGGGAAGTGTTTTCCTTCTTCTTTACAACCAAAAGTAAAAATAAAAAAATAAAAAATAAAGTAAAAGATTACCAAGCTCAAGGTTCAGTTCCAAAGATTACGAATATTCTTTACATAATCGGACGTGACCGAGAAAATGGAAGTAGATAGTGTGAACTCCAACAACTTAGATCCATTTGACCTGTTTAATATAAGCATAGGTCCATAGATCCCATACATCCATCAATTAGATAGTACAAATATTATGTAGATCTATGAGTAGCTAAACAAGAAATTCTAAGAATGTAGTCATGAAGGGACACTATCATCCAATGTTTTAAAAAGCGGAAGCGCAAAGCGAAGCGCTAGACCCTTTGATGAAGTGAGACGTAAGCTTCAAAGCGTGAGGCGTAAGCTTCATGAGTTTAAATATTTTAATTTTAAATTTGTAGAAATTATGAATGTATAATATATACTGGCATAATAATTTACAATATATACATTCATGTCTGATTAGTAAATAAGAATTAAACATGTAAAGTGTAGAAATGAATCATAATAAACTAAGCTACATGCATAATATATATATTTTATTTACACTCACATGGTCATATTGAAAATACATAGGGGCATTTTAATGTTAGTAAAAAAATCCTTTTATATCCTCCCATCTTGTCTAAAGCGTGCGCTTCAAAAGAAGCGCTTTATGAAGCATGAAGCGCACGCTTCAATTATCATTTAAGCGATGATGCATAAGCTTCAAGGGATAAATAGCTTCACTCTTGAGTTTCGAAGCGTTTAGACTTCAAAAAATTATGAAGCGAGTTTCGAAGCGAGTTTCAAAATAGCTTTTTCAAACATTGCTATTATCCATGGATCTTACCTTTATCGGGAATAGATCAGAACTGAAGAAAAATGAAGGAATACCAAAACCTACCAATTAAAGGAAACCCTACCGAAAGGAGTATGAACTATGGAATAAATGAAATGCAGAGAAAAGATCGGCACATATTTTCCATTAGAGAGAAACCTTAAGTTTTAAATACCCGTCAACCAGAGATTCCAGAACACGGGATTGAGCTGAGTGATCGGCGGCTCAAATATATTTGGGCTTCCTAGCAGCCCAAGTTACTAAGTGTCTTGCTTGCAATTTTTCCCTAGCTGGCACAATAGGAAACTAGGCCCAAAATAGCATCATATCAATGTGGAACTGGAAGAGTGGGCCTTGATGTGTATCACATAATAATTTTATTAGTCTTGTATGACGTAAAATGATCATAAGAAGGGTTTAATGGATATATAGCTTATAAGCATTCTCAGCTTGTTTGTTGTTAGCAAAGTAAACTTGTGAGGAGGAGGAGGAGGAGCATTTTCGAAGACCTGTCTCATCAATGTCTTTAAACATGAAGCCCATAGAAATAGAAGTTTTAAGTCAGATTTCGAGGTGATGTTAGAACTCCTCCAAGTTGTGCCACTTTCAGAAAGCAGGGTGGTTTTCTCACAAAGGTTGCATGCGCCAGATAACCCATGTACTCAGAAGCATTTCCATCATGGTCTTAATGAAATTTGATGAAAAGAGGAATACTACATATTTGGCAACTTTTCAAAATGGGGTCAGGTTTGGTCTTGGTCCCATTTTGAGAAAAATTGTGTTTGGGTAAAACTGGACTAGCACTGGCTCAAATTTTCTAAGGCCGAAATTAGCCCTTAAAAATGGTTTTGTTTTGGTCCACCTCCCCTGGACCAAAATAAAACCAGTTTAGTTTGAACTGGGCTAGGATCACTCTTGGCCCAGTTTTTGGGTGTTTTTCAAACACACCCTAAGATGAAAAGTGGGACTCAGGATACTTGTATTTACAAACATGAGCCCAGTGTAGAAAATAACGCGTTCCGTAGCGCAAAATAACGCATAGCATAACGTAGCGCAGCCCTTTCGCTACGTGGCATTGGAAAATAGCGCAGAAACCAAATAACGTACACTATTTTATCCATAGCGTACGCTTTGTAATGCGTCGTTATAGCGCTTCATGGCTTAGGTTAAATTGATCAAGGCCTGAGATTGGTTTTTAAAAGAATTTGATGGCTATGATTGAGTTTAAGTGGGTGGACACCGCTTTTCATAAATGAAAATCACCAAGGTACGATCTTGAATATTGATTTAAGTTCATTTAACTTACTCGAGATCATATTTTGCACTGAAAAACATTAAAAGAGATCAAAGAATTACTAATTAGTTTTTTTCAAATTAATCAGATTTAGAAGTAATAAAATTGGTACTTTTCTTTCAAAAATAAAAGCTGTAACTTCACTTGGATTACTATAAATTTAATTCATGACTAGTTAGTTTCTTTTAATTTTACATTTATGATTTTGTATTACCTATTAGAACTTACTGTGATAGTGTGTGATACTGTGATGTATATTTTTAACGACTATGCTTTACACTCTAAAGCCTTAAAATTAGTACTTGTTGCTAATTAACAAAGTGAAAATTTGCTACAGTTTCTGGCGAAATTCTTTAATGCTTTCTTGGTTTATTTTTATAATTTCAGATTCATAATTAGTGTTCTTTAGGTGATCTTACTATGATATGTTATCAATTATCATATTGTTAGATTTTTCATATTAAATAATTTTGAATATTATGTATTTATAAAATATTTAAATAATAATAAATTATTTAACTTACGTTAAGAGTTACGCTATTTTGCGTTTACGTTAACCGGAGGTGAGCGTTATGCTATCACGTTATCGCTATTTTCAACATTGCATGAACCCATATGCAATGCATCTGAACCCCATTTAGAAATAAGTCCTTACTTTAATTTTATTCAGTTCTAAGATGTCCACTTCTTATCGATAGCACTGCAACTTCTATTCAATCTTGGAAATTTAGTTGTTCAGCTCTGTGTGGTTTAGAGTGGAAAGGGTTCATCCTTTTGTAAGTGCAATCATAGTTTCCTCATTAGAAGGCTATCCAATTGCAAGATGGCTTTTAATACCCCCAAAAAAACCCCCACCCACCACCACCACAACACTGCAAAGGATAAAGACGACAGAATTGTCAAGTGATAACCAAGATAATGTAGCTCTTTAAATAAGCATCCAATGCTATCAGTTTCCTGCAAGGCAAGAAATTGCAACTAGCTGTTCCCTAGGCACAAGAAGTTGAATGCTAGCTTAGCGATTTTTTGCCCCTTCAGATTTTGGCAACCACCATTGGCATGTAAGATCTCCTTTCCTTTAGAGCTATTCAGGTAGAGATAAAAGGAAACTTTGCTTTGGGCAACTACACGTGTATCTCTTGCATTCTGACAGAGAGAATTTGGCATCTCTAAAATTTAAGAAATCAGATGAACCCATTGTTTTTCACTTCTGCGACTGATCCTATTGTAGATAATTCAAATTTAACTTTGTTTATTCTTGCAAGGAGCCTCAGAGGCATTATTCCTCGTCTAATATCCATCATGACGAGTTTTTAATGCGCATATCACTATGTTCTCATGTTATATTCTCCAGCTTCCCTAGCATGAAACTCAAAACTTATGTAACATTCACTAGTTTTCCTGGCATAAACAAAGGTTGCAAGCACACTGATTTGAAAGGAAAACACAAAATAGTTGTTTTATTTTACCTTCTCTCTTATCTAATGTATCTTACATTTAATATCCGTTAGAAGGATTGTGTTCACCAACCCAGATCTTTTTTCCTCTATATTTTCTATCAACTTTTCTAATTAGTCTTCATTATTAAATTTATTGCCTGTCCTTTACCATCTTTGGTTTAAGGATGTCATATTTTGTGCTTTCTTGCTAATTACATTAGCAGTGAAACTGTCGTCTGCAAAATATCTGTGTTATTACGTCTAGGCAAAGTAAGCTCTTTACTAGTACCAACCCAAGTACACAAATTCATTCTTTTTCTTCAGGGCACCCTTCTAGCTGTAGCTGGTGGCGGCAGCGCCTCAGTCAAACTCTGGGACACCTCATCATGGCAACTAGTCTCTACCCTCGCCGTCCCTCGCCCTGAACCAACCAAACCCTCCGACCGCTCCGCCAGCGGCAAGTTCGTCCTGTCCGTTGCCTGGAGCCCTGATGGCAAACGCCTCGCCTGCGGCTCAATGGACGGCACAATTGCAGTCTTTGACGTCCCCCGCTCCAAATTCCTCCACCACCTCGAAGGCCACTACATGCCAGTCCGATCCATGGTCTATTCCCCAGTGGACCCGCGCGTCCTCTTCACAGCTTGCGATGACACACACGTGCACGTGTACGATGCCGAAGGGAAGAGCTTGGTGGGCGCAATGTCTGGGCACGTGAGCTGGGTGCTGAGCATCGACGCGAGCCCTGATGGTGCCGCAGTGGCGACTGGGTCCAGTGATCGGACAGTGAGGCTGTGGGATGTTGGCATGAGAGCTTCAATGCAGACGATGACAAATCATACTGATCAGGTTTGGGGGGTGGCTTTCCGGCCGCCGGGTGGGACCGGAGTTCGGGCTGGGAGACTGGCGAGCGTGTCGGACGATAAGAGCATATCGTTGTATGATTACTCGTGATTTTGGTAGGGTTAGGTTGGGGGTATTTCATTTCTGTTGTTAGTGTAACTGAACCCAAATAGGTTGAAAGTTGTCCATCCTTTTGTTCTATGAAATGCATATTAGCTGTTGATGATGCTTCAAACTGGCACAATGGAAGCAAGCAAAGATGATGAGAGTTTTCCTGCCTTTTTTTTTTGTTGTTTCATTAAATGCTAGCTGAGGTTGCTGATGAATGTATTAGGTTTGTGCATTTCAAGTTTCAACCGTTGTAGTTCTTGACTGGGATTGGCACTGTTGATGGGTGTATTTTATGTAACATTTTTTTTTGGGTGCCCCCCTTGAAGGCAAACTGGGTTGGCAGCTGAATCCTTTCCTTACAAGTATTCAGAACTGCAATCAAGGGTCTTTGCTTTTTTAAGGATTTCATGCCAGTTTCTTGAGTTCAGCCTTTTGCCTTAATCAGAGAAATTTCTGCACCCCAAACATGTCAAGCTTTTCTAATCCTCCTTGTATTGGTCAAGTTCCATATATCAAAGAAAATGTGTGCATAATACCTTTGGACTTCTATTAATCTTTGAAGATGTTACTCATAAATGAAGATTGTTTGGTTATTAAGCTAGTACTAAACTTTTGATCCATGGTCATGGCTCTCTCTATTTAGTTTTGCTGAAGCATTTTTATGTGATTTGGTCTCCTCATTCACACAAAACTAAGGATTCGGGGAGTACACTTGCGATTATCATCAAAACCTCTCGATATTATTAGACAATACAAGTCTATACCCAAGTTGTCCACAAATGAGAGTTTCAGCATCCCAGATATAGCACCAACTAGTAACAAAACTGAGTCCAGGTTTTGATTATAAGCACCAGGCAATGAAAATGGTACTCCTATTACCATAAAAGCTATAGAAACTGTAAGGAAATACAAATTATAATGACCACTATTATAATTTACTCACATTTCCAATCTATTTCCAATGAATATCAATTAAAACAGACAAACGATCACATTAATACAAGTCAGAGAGAGGAAGAAGAAACTACGCAAAGATGCATATTTATTTGATAATTGGTGATCCGAGTTTTGAAATGAATACACCGATGCAAGAGTTTTTGTCCGTGACGCACCAATTGTACAGTAAACATGATCCACTTAGTAGCTCTCCGAGAGACATTAAGAAAAGGAAGACATCGAGGTTGCACAGAATGCTTAAACGAACACATGCAATCGAAACTTATTCCTTTGAAACTATACGAAGCTTCTTAGCTTTCTTCCATCCTTTCTTGCACTGCTTCATCAAAACCTTTGCACCCTTCTTCATCCCTATCATCAGAAGACTGCCCAAATCCTTCGCGTTCTCCTTCAACTTCATCTTCATCTCCTTCCTTGACTGCTTTCTCGCTCGCTCCTCCATCAAATCCTCAAAGCTCTTGGCCATGGTGAAGAGCTTGAGAACGAAGAACAGGAGAGAGGAAGGTCAAGCTTCGTCTTCTTGATTTTCTCGGTTTTTTCTTCTCCTCACATCCACATTGTGCAATAGCTAAGAGAATACATACAAGCTTGATGTGCCTCTCCTTCATTCATCACTGGCTATTTACATCAATGATGTTCCTTAATAAGCTCAGAAACCATAAATGGATTGTATAAAATTGGAGCATTTCTAAACAAGGAAAATATAGGCAGGGAACAATTGCTTATATGCATTTTGCACAAATTTCAGTTATTGCATACTGCTCTCTGAAAATCATTCATAATTCCATATTAGTCCCTCATTTTATTGAAATTGCTTACATATCCTCATATTGTAAGGGGTCTAGAAATTTGGTCCCTCAATGACCAAAATATTCAGCTTTCTTTTCTTTTCTTTTCTTTTCCTTTTTTTCCTGACAAGGGGGTTTTTTATTTTTTATTTTTGGTGAGGGGGAGGGAGCATAAGTTGAAGGGTATTTTGGTCATTGAGGGGAAAAAATTGCAAAACCACTTGGGATTTGAAGGGCTCCTTAGCAATATCACAGATTTGAGGGATTAATATGGAATTATTGAAAATTTGAGGGACTAATATCTAGGTAACCCAAACATTATATAAAAACATTTATAGCCTTTTAACCTTGCACTGGCACATTTTGGCATTAAAGATTGGTATATTAAACATGATAACCAGAGACGGTAGCCTGTCAGTCATTTTATATAATCCTCAAGAGTATGTTCATTGTTCACACACAATAGCACAAATTTTAACATTTTTGCTCCGATTTTAGTACCATATGCATTCATATACACAAAAAAAATTTAAAAAAACATTATGTGTTCAACCAATTGGTTAAATTAACTAATGCAGAAAAAATTTCAACCTCCCCAAGCGGGCATTGAATATGATCTCGAAATCCCATTTCCTCGAGCTGAAAGAGACGGAGACGAGGGAACAGAAACCGATGATTGAAGAAGAGGTACGCGAGCACTGGCTGCAGTGTGCTCACTAATTAATGGGGTCGTAGCAGCAGTAGTAGTTGCAGTAGTGTTAGCTGTAGTCTGTAACTCAATGAGTACATAAGGATTTTCATTAGGATTATCGAATAATTCTTGATCGCCTTCTTCTAGAGAGCAAACCGTGCTTGTTTCTGTACGTATTGTCGTTGAATCGTCGACTGAACGCCGGTGTTTTCTTCTTCTTCTTGCTGCTTTGCCCCATCCATGCATTGTTTCTCTGATCCTATGTGGGATTAGTGCAGCTTTGTAGTTTGATCCCATCTGGGGTTATTCATGGTAGATGTTAATAAGCTAAAAGTCTTGGTATATGCAAAAGGGCTAATTGCAGATAGACCCCCAATAGTTCTAGTTACAGACAGACCCCTAGTAAATTTTGACTCTTTTACCCTCAGAGGGAGTCTTTTAACAAATAGACCTGATGGTAAAAGAGTAAAAAAAAATTCACTCAGGGGTCTATCTGCAACAATAGACTACAGGGGTCTAGCCGCAATTGAGCAATAGTATAGCGGGGTATCTATAATTCACCCTATGCAAAAGATTTCATTCAAATGACTTGACTACTGAAATAATTCAGGACCATGAGCATTCAGAAACTAGTAAAAGAAGTTAAAACTTACTACGGATATTACCAACTGTACAGCATGAATGAGGCCTTTAAACATAGGTCGACAACAAAATCAACCCTAAAGTTTAACTTTTTAGGTGCTGAACCAACTTCTATTTGAACTCATTACTCTTTCTAATTCTTCACGATGACTCGCACATGAGTTTCTTACAACTTAATTGGTAATATCATTACGCCCACTTTTTGTCAAAATAAACTAAGGTTAATGCAACCACCAAAGATGTAAGTGCTTTTGCAAGCATCATTTCAGGTAACTGATGCACCATTGTGTAAATATATTGTTTCCTCTCTGTTCCTTGGTATCCTACCTGCGAAACCCCCTAGAACTTTTTTTTTAATTCCATTGAACCCCCAGTACATTGGGTTGTCTCACAAAATACACCTAAACTTTCAAAATTTCCTAATGACCCCCCTCAAAAAAAAAAAAGAAAAAAGAAAAAAAACCCAAAAAACAAGCGATGTTAATGGAGTTTCTGGTCATTATTTTGATTGTGCAGCTTGTTGATTCATTAACACTGTAGGGGTTCTGTGAGAAAATTTGAAAGTTTTTCGAGGTTTTGTGCAACACCCAAGTACAGGAGGGTTTTAAGGGAAACACCCCAAAAGTTTGGGGTTTTTTTGAAATTTAACACTTAATAAAGCTGCAAGTTGGAACCTATTTTTATCGACAAGATCATGTGACATGGACCGGTAGTTCATAAAAGTATAATGAATCAGTACCTGTGTGACCAGCGCATAAAGAGGTAATGTACTGTAGCTGCATAGAAACTGCCCGGCAAACCTAAATAAGATAACAACCCAATCAATAGTCAGTACACTATCATGTTAGCATCAGTTTCCTCTAGCAACAAAATGGATTTAACAAATAAGTTGAATTCGGCAAAATTTTTGACAGTGATGAAAAGGACTGAGACAAACAATTGAAATTGGTAGAGAAAGAAGCATCACAAATGGTGTTTTGTAAACCTACAAACAGTAATATAAACAAAGGAAAAGTAGCAAGATTTGAGGAAAAATAACAACAATGCCACCAGAAGTGTTTAAGAGAACTTCAAAGTTTTTGATTGAAACTGCATGTAAAGATTCAGTGATCTTTCAAATATATTGGAAGCAGCCTCTAACAGATATTATTCGCAACGAAAGAAACTAAGGTTGATTTAATTGCATACCCCAAAATAAGGCGAATATACACTAGTTGATGGTTCCTTATGAAGCATGAATAATACCCAAATTGCCACTGCAATAGAAAAGAATACAATAGAGGATAAAACCAAGCTAGTGAGAAAAAAGTTTACTAAGTGGTTAGTCCAATATGTAAGAACATAATGAAATCAGAAGCTTCAATTTGCAATTATATCAATCCTATATATGGAGTTCAACTAGTAATGAAATGAGACGAGGAAGAGAAAAATACCCAGAACCAGAAAAATGAAGCCAACTCAAATGCATTCTACAGATAATAAGAACTCCATAAGTTAGCATTAGATTGAAAAAAGAATCATTTAAGATAGTGATCCTTTCTATCTTGAAGAAATACTTGCCTGGAAAAGAATGAAATGGATCAAGTACAACAAAAGTTCTGGTTTTTTAAACCAAAAAAGATCATCACGGGGCTTTAGTTTTGCGCCGGTAAAAAGGCCACTTATGCCGACACTCTCCAATGCTAGAGTTGCAATGACGTGTTGAAGCTTTGTACCCACGAGAAGAACTAACTGGAACAAGAAGTAGGAATCTGAATAAAAATAGGGTTAATTGCATATAGACCCCCTCGTAGTATTATTATTTTGAGCTTACTACCCCTCCAGTTTTTATTGTTGCAGGTAGAGCCCAGAGTGAATTTTCCTGACTCTTTTACCCTTAGGGGGTCTGTTTGTTAAAAAAAATTTCTCTTTTTTGAGGGTAAAAGAGTCAAAAAAATCACTCGGGAGGTCTATCTGCAACAATAAACAGGGGTAGTAAGTTCAAAATAAAGATACTACAGGGAGTCTATCTGCAATTATAAATAACAAAATTATATTCGGAGCAACTAAAAGCTATTCTTTAAGCACTTACAGCAATAGGAATGGTGGCTATCCAGAAATAGAGATTTGAACCTGCCTCATAAGATAGTAACATGAAATAGAAAGTTAGAAACCTCGGGTACAAGTAAAACTGAGATAGAGAGTAAGAATTGATGAAAGGTTTATTTATGGGCAAATTTCACAAAACCCCCCAAGAAGTTTGGTCCATTTTGAGAAAACCCAAAAAGTTTGGAAATGCCACTTAACCCTCCAAACTTTTGCGTTTTGCTGAATCTATTTTCAGATTTGGGGGTTATATGAAAAAGTTTTGGAGGTTAAGTGACATGTTAAAACTTTTTGGAGGTTGTCTCAAAAAGGGCAAATGTCTGGGGGTTTTTGTGAATTGTACCCTTTATTTACTGAATTAGAATTAAAAAGAGAATAGCTCACCGTTTATGTTGAACAACATGAAAGCAATGACAAAACCCCATAGCTGCCAACTGCAATTATTTAAAGAAATATGTGTAAGGTGACCTGGTACGAAGCTGTATCATATGGGGTTTTCCATTGTCTTTTAGAATCTAAGGCATGAAATGGCCTATTCATCTGAAAGATCAAACGAATTTCAAGGATAGAAAAGTGAATATCACAGAGTTTACCTTACGCCAACAATCATCTTAAATTCTTCTTCCATGGAGCGTATCATATAGCTATGGAAATCATATGTGGATGAAAGATGGTGGTTCTGCCATGTTAACGAACAGGGATAAATACATTGTGTAGGTATTAATTGAAGTATATATTTTCATAACAACGAAAACATTGTAAAACATGCAATTTAAACAATAGCCTAGAATAATTAAAAACTGATGCACATGACAAGGTTTTTGCCTATTTTTGTAATGATTAAGCAACTAAAAGAAAAGTTATTGGAGTCCAAAATCTAGAGCAATTTCCCTCTTTTAAGAAAAAAAAAATCTCACATTAATTTTAAAGATTCAAATATGGTTTACCATGATAAAACCCCTACGAAGAGTAAGATAGTCAGCTCGTACAACCGACCGTCCAAATTGGCGGAAAAAACAAGTCTGCAAGGCAAAGAAAAGGAAGTAAATAAACAATTGATATTATTTACTTGCATAATTGATCTCTAATAATCTTTACTTCAACAGAAAGAATTGATGCGTTACAGTTAAAGCTTCAAAATAATAGTAAATATCAGAGAACTAACAATGTTTTGACCTACCAGCCAAACAAACAAGCCATTTCTGGACCAAGGATTTGAGACGTTGAACTTCACAAATGTCGACTGCCTTCTCATTGTCAATGCTCTGGTGATCTCTGCAGAAGCATAAATTAGAATGAAGGTGGCCAGAGAAATTAGAAATGAAATGAAGTACAAGAATTGCTAATGTTCTGCTTTGAAGATAAACAGATGCAATAAAAAGGCAGGTTCTTGTGCTCAACCACATTTAATCATTGGATGTCAATTGGTATAGATAATGAAAAATTGGTTCACTACTAGATGAAGGAAGCCTGAAGAGCATCTCATTTCATTCTTACCCGCATATGAATCATGACGATCCCTATGAGCCTCTTCTTCCCATCTCCTCCAAGTATGTATCTATAGGTAGTATGTTAAAGATAAAACATTAGTCATGCAACTCTTGATATGGAATTACAAACAGAAGCATGTTGGGATATTGTTTTTTCTGTTATTAAGGGGTAACATAACAATAACTGGAAACATTCTCCAACTATTAGAAACATGGAGGACTAATAACCACAGATCGATGAAAGAAAGAACGAAAGCAAAGAAAAATCAATCAAAGAGACATAGGAATTCAACGTGGTTTGGCGATCAATACGATCACCTACATCCTCGGAGTGTAACTAAGTCAATATTTCACTTGTAATTAACAATGATTGCAACCAATCTCTCAAACCCTAATCTATTTTCTTCTGTCATTTCTATTTGCTCTATCTTCAAGTCCCTACCACTACACCAAAACTCCAAAGTTGTGGCGAGGGTTGAGGGCTATACTCTTACACGCCCCACAGGTTGAAGGCCCTTTCATGAGCTGAAGCCTGGACTCATAAAATGGTATCTTTTTCTTTAATCTGCTTTAGAAATTCATTGCAAGCAAGAATCAAACCTGGGCTACTCTAATACCATCAGTCCCAGCTACACCAACACTCCAAAGTTACGGTGAGGGTTGAGGGTTATACTCTTAACACTCTATTGAACCGTACATCTGGCAATAGGGTGAAATTTTACGGGGTTCAACTCTAGGATCGGATTTTGTGTATTCTCCACGTAAATCGGGCTCCACAAACAACACAAACTGGGTTATAATTTTCAAGGCAGTAATCCTGCTTGCTTTCTTGGTTGTTGAGGGTCAAAAGGACTTATGAACTTGATGAATCAAAGTTGAGAACATATATCCTGTGAAGGCACTGACTGTAAAATATACATGTGTAATGACTTTTAAATGTCATTTACATTCTGTGTCTTAAAGAAAGAAAACAAATGGAAGTGGAAACTAAGATCAATTAAAATGTATTAGAATATGTCAAAAGGATAATTTTAGACCTACAGTGTTTCTTCATGTAAAGGATAGTGTTACAAAATTGTAGGAGAAACAATTTATAACAGAATAAAAGAAGAAAATTTAAGATATATGGGGAACATACTAAATAAATCCTTGGAGTCCATTTAAGTATAGAAAATAACACATGACATCCATAAGATGCTACTTTAGCTTCATAAATCTTTGATAGATAGTAATCTCTAATTCCTGTTCATTTTGGTCAGTTTGGCTAGACCGCATAAAATATGGTATTCTTCTTCTTTTTGTTTGCTTATGCATGTGAATCTTAATGTGGGTTAGCTCTCAAATACAAGACAAAGCATGCAGTGATATCCCTTGAAAAAAAAAACATTTCAGTAAGACGGCAAGATTTGTTAAAGAAAATCATATTTATCAGTATCACTACAGCACAAGAAAAAGGATAAAAAAAGTTTAACTAGCCATATATGTATTAAGACCATTGAATCAATCATGTAAGAAAACCTAACCTTCACAATAGCCAAGAGCATTGTCAAACAACTGTAAGATACATGGGTTATGGCCATCACAAAGATAAATCTGTGTAGTTGCTCCAGACCCTCATATGAAACAAATGGCTCATGACCCTGCATGAGTGAACAAAAAATTCACCTTGGGATAAAATTAACAAAGCATGCCCCAAAACGTGCATTTGGTACATTTCAATTAAATTGATTTTATTAAATACCTCTGCACATGTCTGGTGATTTAATTCACTCAGTATCCTTTTAAACGAGTGGTAAATAGCTCTACTGCCTTGAGGTGAGCCATTCTCAACTTCTGTTGTGTCTTCAATCTCAGATTTGGAACAAGGAGAAAATTTATTGTTATAGAACTTTGAATCTATACAAATATTTGCGATAGTTCTTGAACTGGCTGTTAGAAGCAAAGATATGAAGCCCAACAGCATCAATTCTGCAGCACAAATTTCACCGAATAAATCAATCAGTTACCATGAAAAAAAACAGAATGTGCATAAATATACGTTCGTAGGGTTTTAGTATGGATGAATCAATAGAACAATACATTTTTCGAAAAACTAATGACAAAAAATCTACCTTCTTTCATCTTCTCCACGGCTTCGAATAATGGATTTCTGCGAGTCTTCTTCAACCACTAAAAAATATAAGCACAATAAGTACGACTATAGAAAAGAAAAAAAAAATCAATGATACAATAATATCAATCCAATATTTGTCATGGTTATAGAAGTCCAATTACACCAACTCAAATAAATATAATCACTGTTATTGAATCAGTTAACAAAAAGATGATGGATAACAACTTTGGCTAGAATGATCTTTACTTAATTTATAAATGATGCTGCAAAACAACTCTTAAAGTCAATGATAACTGAGCTGTTTAATAAGAAACCCATAGCTGGTTGATTAACTTCGATTCTCATGTTATTTATCATTCTGGAGAAGAAATTTTAAGTGGATTGTTCTGCCAGTGATTTAGTTAGAACCTCAATGGCAAATTCAGTTAGAACCCTCAATAGCAACTTCATCTACATATTTGATATTATTTTTGTTCAGTAATTGACAAGAAACAGTAAGTGAATCATTTTGACTTTTCGAAATTACGCCCATGGATATTTTTTTCAAGTCCGATAGACTGACTTGCAATAGGCGATAGGCTTGTTAGCTTCATCTCACGTCGAATGTTTCCATATCCTATCCCATTAGTAATGAAACAACAAGGAAATTGGTATATAAACATTCAGAGTGATATTATTGAGGGCTGGGCCTAAGGAAAATAAAGTAAATCAAAGATGGAATGTGCTGGTAACACTGTGAAAATGTCATGTTTGGATAAATTGGTCTTCAGGATAGTACAGCAAATTCTTCGGATACACTGGAGATCATAAAAATCATAATTCTCTGTAAAAACCCTCAAATGTCACAAAATGATAGAGGGCGTAAGCTGACATGAGTAAAATTTCCCCAATATAACAGCAAAACTTGGCAGATGACAGACTATTATTAGACAACCTCGTAGAATTGAGAAGAAAACTTCCAATAGCTGCACTAAAAATGACTTCTGCAGGAACAAATAAAGCCGAAAGAAGAAGAATCTGAAGTACAATTTACTTAATTCATAAATGATTATGCAACCCAACTCTTATTATCAATCCAAAGTCTAATAAGAATAAAGCTCTCCATGCAGAACAATGAAACATTCAGGTTAATGCAACAATTAATTAAGCATTCAACAATAACCAACATTTGAGCAAACATACAAGAATTCAACATCTAGTTAATTCAACATACAATAAGAATTAGAGACCAAAATGAGAACTTACAGCACTTAATCGATGAATGGATCGTTCGACGACTAGAGAGACCGCGACGAAGATTGTCAACACAGTGGCCACTGACCAAGTGGGTGTCAGTGCCAATGACCTCATTTCTTCTGGTTTCTCAGCCATTTTCAGATATTTTTCTACTTTGTTCTCAAACTTTTTCTATCATTACACTTCAAAAATTAATAAACCCAAATTCCCCTTCATATTTTCCCCTCTTTCACCAAAACACAAAAGGGTGTTCAAAATCATCCCTTTCTTCAAAGACTAGTAGTTCTCTTCAGCAAATTTCTTCTATTATATCTCTCAAAAAGATGATGTTTTAACAAAAAGCTTTACATTAGCAACTTCAGAAGAAACTAATTTCTGTCCCCTAATCTTCAACAACTAAGAAGAACCCACATTCCAAAATAGCAACTTTCCTCTATTTCTCCTCAAAAATAAGATATTTCCCCAAAAAAAATTAAATAAAAGAAAAACTCCTTCAAAATCCACTAAGCAAAACAACTCTCAGAGATAACACTGTCTTCTAACAAGAACCCACATTCCAAAATCCAAACTTTCTTCTATTTTCCTCTCCAAGAGGATGAAATATTTCACAACAGAAACTTCTACTTTCAAGATCCCAGCAATGGAAATGATTCCTTTCAACTAACTATTAGCACAAAATGCCAACTTTAAGAACCTCAATGCTTCAACAACAAAAACGAAGCCTTTTAAAACCCCACAAATCAATCTCCAAAAAGAGAAATCTGATGAAAGAAGCTTCCACAAACTCAAACTTGGAGACCCAGTAACAGATCTCAGAGTGCAATGAACCCTTTTGGGCTTGAGTCTCAAAACTCAAAAGGGACAAAGACAAGGAGAAGGTTCGAAGTTGCAATCAAAGTCCCCCTTTCAGCATCAGTATCTTCTGTCGATCGAGAGAGAGAGAGAGAGAGAGCTTAAGCTAGAGTTTGGGGAGTTTTTGAGTTGGATAATTTCCACATGGGCCCTATATTTCATATTTTGAGTCCACAGAACTATTAAAATTGATATTAGGTCCCCCAAATCATATAAATTGTTACAAATTAGACCACTTAGTGAGAGTCCGTTTTAATTGGGAGAAATATTTCTTCAACTTTAACCTTGTTGGGGGTGGAATATCAGTTGCAGCCTTTCTGATACAAAGCCATACCTGATTTCGGTCGACAGACAAGATTTTTGTGGGCAATACGGAGGAGCTAAAGAAAGAGAGGAAAACTAACATCTTACGGCACAAGTTTCTTAGTGATTTGGTAATTATTCATCCATAATTAGGCATTCAAACTATGGTTAATACCTTGAGTAGATTGCAATGGATGGACTAATCTCAAAGTATGAAAGATTTGAGGGACTAAGATTACAATAACTCAGTAATGGTCAACCAAGTCAGACTTTGTGTAGAATGGAATATTGGGGGGGTAAAGGACAAAAAGAAAGATTTATTTGCATGGAAGGACATAAATAAAGGGTTTTGTGTAAAACTGTCATGCTCAGCTCTCTCTGTCTCTCTCTCCTCCTCTAGTCTCCACTGTGGTGCACATGGGGGAGACAAGAGCACTGGCAGTTCCTATAGTCTTGGTTCTTGGTGGGTCCAGATCTAATATAACTTTCTAGAATCAGGGTTCACCCACTCGATTACCCTATGATTTGGGCCCCACACCCATGTGTGTCCATTTGGTTTGAACGAAGTCGTGTTCAAATCGGTTCGGTTCAATTGGTTCGGTTCAATTGGCTCGACTGAAAAAACTACCACGCGCTGTTCAGTTATTTAAGTGTCTTGCGTCTGTCCATTGGTCGAATTAAAAGCCAGCTAGTTTGCAATTTTTATTTCAATTTTTATAATGGGTGGCAATGGACTTATATTACGGAACGAGAGAGACAAAAGAGAAATGAATAACAAATAGGCTCTCTTTGATCTGCCCTAATTTCTCTTCTTACCTCTCTTTTTCTCTTATCTCTCTTTCTTCCAACGAGCGTCCATTAGCACTCATTGGGAAAATCCTTTTTCTTTATATTGCGCATTTACTTTTCAAGAAGTGTACACGAAGTGACAGTTCTAAGTAGACTGATGTTTGTAACTGAGAGAAAATAAATATTTTATCTGATGAACATAATGTCATATTAGAATACATGAGTTAAAGATGGATATTGGCTAAACTCTTGTTATAGTGCTTTTATACTACATTGAACTAGCAATTTCCATATATATATAAGTAAAACTATATAAATTATATATTTATTAGACGAACACCCTGTACCAACTAGAGTGCTACAGAGTTGAGAATTGTGAAGGTTAATTGTGATCGAGGATGAGTTGGTCAGATATTAAGTGACACAACGGGTGTGGTTGCTCAAGACCATGAAGGTTTAGTAGAGATTACTGGCCAAATTTGTTTTTTTCTTTTGGAGGTTGTTGTGGGGGTGGGGGTGGGGCGTGGCGCAGTTCGTTATTAGACCTGCACAATAATCATTGATGGCGGAGATTCTCGCAGTTTGATCGAGGATGATTTTGGCTTAAGTGGCAAAAAAATTTGTAATTCTACTAAGATATGGGAAGATGCAATGCCTATGACACTAACATAACGTATAACGCATAATTTAATTGACTAATAAAATATTTCTATTATTCTATTGAAAAAAGAGTAGTTTAAACATGTTCGAATTGTATTTTGTTCAATATATATTGATGAAGCTTTATTGGGCGAAATGAGAAAGTTGAATTTAGTTTGTTAGTTATTTTGTAAGGACTGGACACCAAAATATAATTGCGTTCAATAAAATAAACCTTCATAAGTAAAGCCAATTATTTAATCAAAAGCATTCTAATGTTGAAAGAAAACTTTACTCAGAAAAAGCTTAAAGAAAAAATAAAATCACGTAAGAAGATAAAGCTGGTTTAGCTTACTTGGTTCCTTTCTCTTTGTTAGTCTGAACCAAACCGGTTAATTATCATGCTAATCAAAACTTAATAAAGTTTGATTAGTTGGGTGCTTTCATATGATTATGTTCCAAATAACATAGTTATATTTCTGACGTCAGCCAATTAATAACCTACACGTGGGGGTGGGATCCAAGATATTGATGCATACGGGAATCATTAAATTGTGATTACTTTTAATAACTACTTGCATTTGAGAAAATAATAGGATTAGATAAAGGAAGAAAAAGAACCCAATTTCACATAAATGAAACTGGGTTTTGGATCTGTTGCATATTCACATTCAACGATCATATATTTTTTATATTTATATTTTCTTATTTAGATGGTTAGAAATGAGATTGGAACTTCAGATGTCATATGACAAATGTATTGATCAATTATGTTAGAGTACCCATCCAAATTTCCCTTGAGCCCCGAAATTAAATTTCATTTGGTCAACAACTTCGATTTCTGATATAAAAGGAATTTGAGTTCTAAAAAAAACTAAAAGGACCGTTGTTAGCCCAACCCCCTTCACCCTACTCACAACAACGATATTTGTGGTTCAAAACAAGGAGGACTCTTCGATTAGTACACTTAATTTTATATTTCTCTCTGATTTAGAGAGATTCAGGACTTTCTATCCTTAGAACATCACATACACACCGGACCAAGTCCACTGGATAATTATCCGTCAAGATCCATCAATTCAGCTAACGATATAATTTAAGTCACGCAGGAGATGCAATGCAGGACGATTGTGGACCTCCACATGATGCTATTAGGATTTATTAGAATTTTTTCTTTTGATTTTTTTTTATTCTATGTAATCTTCTTTTTAGTTAGGATTTCTTTAGGATTTTGATTTTGAATTCTCTTTCAACTTTAGTTAGGATTTTATTTGTTGCATCTTGTAGTTTTGTTATGTTTTGATTTTATTAGGATTTTGATTTGCTTCCTTAACTGTTTAGATGCTTTCTTTTTCTATAATAAGAGATGTAATCCTCCATGAGGAATAGATATTGATAAATAAAAAAATATTGATGAGATGTAATCCTCCGTGAGGAATAGATATTGGTAAATAAAAAAATATTGAGTTATGAATTTTCTTGTGAGCATGTGAGGTGTTCTTGACATGTGATTTGCCTCTTTGGGGTGTGAGGCCCCTAGGTGTGATATCTAGTTAGTTATCAAAATTTTCCTCTTTACAAATCCTAACGCCCTCCCCCATTTTGATCCATAGCTTGCAATGAGTCCCCCTCTGTCGGCCAACAAATAGCCCAACCCCAACACACACAAAAAAAAACAACCTCAATTTCACTGTTCAAGGTACTATATAGTAATCATATTGTTCATCCGTGAGTAGTAACAACAATTGCTCTTCATCGTGGATTTCAACATCATTTCACCAAGCCATCGACGACTTCCGCCTTCTGATCGAAGCCCTCCGTTCGCTCCCTATCAAGATGAACATAGAGATAGAGAAGTTTGAATGCTCCTCAATTAATTCAGAACATCAAGAACTGACATAAGACATTACAGGGGCATATGAAATG
The DNA here is from genome assembly GCA_012295165.1 of Asparagus setaceus. Classification (NCBI taxonomy): domain Eukaryota; kingdom Viridiplantae; phylum Streptophyta; class Magnoliopsida; order Asparagales; family Asparagaceae; genus Asparagus; species Asparagus setaceus. The sequence continues at coordinate 53,785,150 of CM022702.1, read as the reverse complement.
TTTTGATATTATCTGTATTCATCAAATAAGCACTCGCCATTGTGCAAAACATGCTATGAATCTTGTGGAATCAAAGACTAGACTGGAGAGAATGTTTGGTCCATATGCAATTACTCCACTATCAATGGGTCAAGGGGTCCCATTAGATCCATGCATGCAAAGCAAAAAGCCAAAGCGCTTCTTTATCCTCTGCTCTCTCTTATTTTGTCTACTTGTCAAAGGAGAATTGTCTTGATTTGAGCCCTTGACATGATACATCATGGGTTCACATCCATTTTATAGCATGGCTGCTCAAAAATCCCTTGGACCCACCCCAAAGATAGCAATGGATAGAGGGCCCACAAGCACATAGTATCACAAGTTGCTCCCCACAAAAACTTGTTTATATATTACATGAAGTAACAAGAATGAGGCAAAGTACATATATTCAATTCAAATCAGTATAAGCAGTTAACATATGGGTAAAAAAAGAAAAAGAAAAATAAAGGCAAAATATCGAAAACCACCCTTACCTTTGGACAATTATCGGAAAACCCCCCTTAACTCCCAAAATATCAGAAAAACTCCCCTTTAAGTATCGGGATTATCACAAAACCCGCCTTAACTTTCTGATTTTATCAGAAAACCCTCTTTACCTTTCAGATTTTATCAAAACCCCCCCAAATTATGGGGGTTTTCCGATAAAATCTCAAAGTTAAGGGGGGTTTTCTGATAACCCCTAAACTTAAGGGGGGTTTTCTGATAATCATCCAAAGTTAAGGGGTTTTCTGATAATCATCCAAAGTTAAGGGGTTTTATGATATTTAGCCAAAAATAAACTGCTACATCAATACCAACTGAACAATATTGCATGAGTATAAAAAATAAAATAAAAAAATTAATACAATCACCAACTTTAAAATAGATATCAAAATTCCAAGAGAAATCATGATTTGATGGAGTAGCGTAGGGATCTCTATAATGTGGTTTAGTAAGAAGAAAGTACCAAAGCAAAATAATGTATATTGTCATATGACCATATGATTTTTCTTATTTTATTTTTAAAGAGAAATCCTTTTATATAAGTACATGCATTCATCACTTTCAAAAAGTTTCATTAAACCCGTTTATATTCTCATGAAGATACACGATCAAAAATTAATCATCCTGAATATTATATACATGTGATCCTAACTTGTTTCTACAAGCCATCCTTCATCTTCAAGTGTGATAAATATATCCTATGGTATCTATATTATTTGCAAGCATCTGTATCACAAAGGATAGTATATCTGCAATTTGGCCATAACTATATACATATACGACACTATGCCCTTTATAGTTTTAATACCATAAAAATAGCGTCAATTCGGCGGATCATGAATTATATACAATTAGTCGGATTGATAAGTGCTGTTCTTTTATGATAATTTGACTCTGATTGAAATCTAAATCTAAAACTTGTGTTAAACTCAGTTCCAAACATCCCATGTTCTTTAGCACTAGTAATGGTCATCTCCTAATTAATACCTCAAGACCTACAAGCTTAAAGAGCATGAAAACAAATATCCTATAGAAGGTTCTCTATAGACAATCATATAGGGAGATAGGATATGAAGACATCCGACTTAGCTAGTATGAACCTTGATGCACACATTGAGCATTGTCTATTTGTCTACTACTGCAATTTGTTAACAAATCATTCTGCGCCAGTAGGCAATGTGACTTCACTGAGAGTTGATAATGATGTGTGTATCGAGGTGGTACTAAACCAATATTTGTCTTTATCTGCTATCTCTCTCATATGATTTTCTATAGAAGCATGAAAAAGAAATCCTATATATGGAAGGTTATCCACAGAAAGAAAATCATAGAGGAAGATAGGAGATGAAAACATCTGACTAATTAGTATGAATATTGATTCTTATACTGATCGGTGCAACATGATTGCCTATTAATGCAGTTGTTATTAGTGCACTTTGTACGGATAGACAATTAGACTTCACTGGTAGCTGATATGTGTACCAAGATTGATACAAGACCAACATAGAGGACCCTCTATAGGGCTTAAAGCAAAGGAGTTGGCCAGTTGTTACATCACAGTCATCCTCATCATCCAGCAAAAACAGTATGCAACTCCTCACATCAATTCACCTTTCAACAATGTTGCTCATTTAACATATACAGGCCATGTGAAATGTGAACTCATTGAAGTCCTGGAGTTGGAAATTTCACTAATGCACAAATCTCATTAATTGACTTGCCTCTTGTAGGTAACACTATTTCAAGGCTCTATACTCATTTTACTCATCTCTGTTGGTAGGTGGCATTCATCTTCTGGTAACTATGATACTTTTATATGAAAAGTGAGAACCCGGCTCAATTTATGAGGGGTGTGATAGCAGTTATATTTGGAATGAATCATATAATTCTAAGGTATAAAAGGATAGTTATAATTTGAGAAATGAGCCCTTCAGTGTGAAACAAGAAAATAACACATAAACCAAGAAGATCAAGGCATTATAATATTCGCTGAATTTAAGATTCATCCAGCATATAATTAGTAGCGTTAACACGAACTTTGTTTTATTTGATTTATACATATTTGCTTTTGGAACTTAAATCTGTAGTTTTTAGAACTTTGGCTTATATGTACTTAAGTGGAGGTTATATTATGATATCAATGTAAGGGGAAGCTGGATTTTGAATCACGTTTTTGGAGTTGGGAACATGATCTTATTTTGTAACAACCATTTGCTGTCATGCTAGTCAGGGCTGGGCGCTTCTATTTGAAGTCCCATCCTTTTTCTTCAAGAAAACTCTTCATACACTCTCCATATTATGGTGTTGTATTATTCATTATCTTTTAAGTTTGATATTGGCAGATAGACCCCTAAAACTAAACATCATTAGAGATTTGTGGAAGGAAGACCCAATATACTATTGACATAGTTACGCAATACATGGTATGTAGCGGGCCGTGGCACGAATTCGAGTACATAACTCATGACTTAGAAAAATTAGATTCGATGGGGGTAGCTTGCTTAGGTACGCAAGTTCGATCAGTGGTACGTCGTAAAACTTTTTTGGGTGAGCTTACCACTGTTCAAAGTGTATGGTAGAAACCTAGAAACTAGAAAGCTAATTATGCATTTCGATATTTGTTTTATACAAAGCACCTCCATGCTTCTTTTTTATGGAGTTCATTTTTCTGTTCTATTTTTCTTTTCACATAATTCGTGTTGGGATCATGGTTTCATTTCTCATTTTATTAATATAGGTATTAAGTTATAGTAAAATCATTGACTCATATATTCTGTTGTGCGCCTCACTTTCTCGATTGCTCACATTGTATTGCGCCTTGCGCATGTACATTTAAAGGGACTTCGCGCCTTGCATACTTATAAGCGGGACGCCAATTTTAGGATACCAATTCGTGTATCTGAGGGAATCAATTTGCAAATGTATTGGGAATCGGTTCGTAAGAACTGTTTGACAGTAAGAGGGGGGAGGGGGGTCCCTCGGGAATCGTGCAACTATGACTATTGCATTCCTTTCCTCCCTTCCTCACTATCCACTCCATTTCCGCCAAAAATCTAGCCGGAAACAATGCACCATAGAGATACTGAAGGCATTGATGGTGTACAATTCACTTCCTGGGGGTCTGTTAACCGATATCAAATTTAAAGAATAATAAGTGACACAACACAATAGTACAAATTGAAGCGATAATAAGTGACACAACATGATAGTACCAATTTAAGGGATAATAAGTGACACAACACAATAGTACAAAATGTCTATAAGCAATTAATCCTAATTAATATATAACATTTACGTATTATTAGTAATATGCATATGTAACAAATATTTTATATTTTATTAGGAAATGTTATTAGCAATTAATTCTAATTAATATACATATTTTATTAGTAAATATGTAATTATGAACTTTAAAATTTTGTATTGTGTGTGACAATTGGATTCAGAAAAAATGTCAGTTTATGAAAGAAATTCTAGAAGTAATATGCTTCATAAATGCAGGGTTTAGACTAGTTCACATGCATCAGTGATAGAATTTCTGTGATTTTGCCAGGTGCTTCCTTACATTGGTATCCTATGTTTTTAAGCCTTTGTGTTTCAATTTAAGTTATAGCTGAAAACAGATCAGTTCTTGTAATATTTCTGTGTCACAGGATGCCAACATAAAAAATTCACATGAAATGCAGGAAAGAAGAAAAATATATGATTCTTCTTTTTTTAGTTATAAAAATTACCAACTTTGAAAAATATGTAACAATTTTCTGCTTCAAAGGATGCCAACATAAAGAAGAATTCACATGAAATGCCAGTAAGAATAAAACTACATGATTCTACTTTTTTTTTATATATCAGTGCGAATTTTGAAAAACAATATATGTCAGAATTTTCCTCACTGCAGCTCCAATAAAATTTCCACAAGTTTTGAATTCAGTTTCTTGAATTAAACTTTAGCATAATTACGATCTACACAATTTTTGAAATATATGATTCAAATTAATTAAATAAATCATTGACAATTGGAAGCTTAAGGGAGTACCTGCACAGATGATATCCCACCTCCTACGCTTAAATGGATTTCCTTGCAAAAGCTTGAGGTCCGGTATACATCAATGCTGAGTGATCAAGAACTTAACATGTCAATATGTTCTCCCTGAAATAGTTGGAAAAACACATTTCTTAGCAAATAAAACCAAATATGCGTCGATATCATTTACCTCCATATCTTTAGATGTGACGATGTTGCTCCCGAACAAGCACAAACAATATAGAACTTACAAGATACACTCACAGTTACTCATATAAACATCAGTGTTAGTAAATTTCTCACCCAAAAAAAAAAAAAAACCTTATTCAAGAAGGGAAAGATAATTACAACCTCAACACAAATATGACAATGCTCAGTGCCTCTTTCAAAATGGTGTCTTCAAAACTCATGCACAAAGTCTCATCCAGACAGCACAACGTTCTCAACAAATCAAAAAAGGAAATAAAACAATAAATACCCTAGGGAAAAGCAATCAAAGGAAAACCCATTTTCTCAAACTATCACTCTTCTTTGTACATTCTTCAGGCACTAGACCACAAAGGTAAGAAACAATTCATTCAGCATACCAAAGAAGTCCTATCGTGCAGGAACATGCATTATTTGTTGACGTGAAACAATACCGGCAATTGCCTTTATAGCTTCTGCTTCACGGTCCGTGCTGATTATGGGTTTTTCACTCGTGACCGAAGATATAGATTTCTCATGTAGGCTGTCATCTTCTTGCTTTGGTGGCGGCACAAAGAAGGGTATCTTACCTCTTTGCCAGTCATGAAGAACCATCTTTGCAGCGGTCATCAGATCAGGCTCACCTCCCTAAGGAACAAAATATTATGGCTTCAGTTCTCTACAAATATATAATTTGCCACTGGTTATGAATTAGCGAAACTCTATGGTGGTACCAATAAGTATTTGAAGGTTCACACTAAGATAAACTACAACACTGTGAATATAAACTTGCATCTTTGACCCATCTAAGAGCATCCATGCCTTGCATTCATGTCAATAAAATATCTATTTCAAATGGAATCATAGAACTCTGGAAATGAAATACACAACTGCAAAGTCTAATATAAAACAGCAAGTTGGAAGACTGAAAGTCTTTAGTAGAAAGTTGCGCGGAAAATTATAGGGTGCAGTGGCTTACACGTTCTGATATCTTAAACATGGGTTTCAAATGTCGCAACAACACACAGAAGAAAGAGGGTTTACTGTACACAATACTACCAAAAAAGTATCCAGGATTCGAGACCTACTACAAGATGCAGTCTACTAGGAAACCCAATTATATGATTCATACCTTTAATAGCTTCCCTGTCTGTCTGCACAACTGCAGAAGAAAGTCTTCTCCATCCACCCTGAGATAACAGTAAAAATCAATCACTGCCAAGTTACTAATAGTTGTATATTAGGCTACAGAAAAAAGGAAAAAGTTATAGTAGACATATAGCATTATCAGTTGATTTTGTAAAAAGCTGAATTATAATATACACAGCACATCAAGTTGTTTCAAAATACAAGAACAAGTTTAATAGAATTGTCAAAAAACACATCGAAACAGGCTTCTGAGATCAAATACATGAATCCCTTTTCCATAAGGCCCCATTAAATGCCTCTGATTCAAGTTCGCAACAACTTCCGTTTTTATTGCCTCAAGTCATGTATGATTTGTGCTACACCTAGAGCCTCCTCCTAGATGCTCCTGCAATTATGATCTGATCCTAACACTCCTCTTAAGTAGCTCCATTATTGGGTTCCTTCCAGTAAAATAATCAACTGGACCCTTCAGCAAAGTGTATGTATCTTGTGCTTTAACATCAAGCAGGGTACAAAGTAATAAAGGTGAGAGAATACAGCTCAGATCTTATTGTGCAACATACTTACATTACTTCACATATAATTATGAATGTTAAGAGTGGAAATTTAACATGAACCCAGATGTATAGCTTGTCATTAGACAATATCATGTTCCATGTTCATCGGAACTCTTCTATGCCACTAGGAAACATTAGACAGGCTGCTCCACGAATAGATAAGCTAAAATGTGTGACAATTAAATTACGCTCACCCATCTCTGATCTACCAACTCTCCTAGGTTTTGTGGCAAGTGATGTGAGAAAATTCTCCCAGAAGCGAATACTGACTTAAGTTACTGAGTTCTGACAATAGCTAGCAATTGCAGAAATTTGTCCATCATGACTATGCTAACTTCCAGATAGGTAGCATCTCAATTTCATGTGTCATATACATATCATGAGATGTGCGCACACACAGGGGTATACATAGAACAAGAACTTGCTTCAAATCTTCATCACTGGCTAGAAATAGGAGTAATAAACTGAAAAACAACAGCAGTGAGCGGCATCATAAAAATAAACATACAAACTGTTTTGTGACTGCGTAAATAAAGAAACTGGTTACCAGAGATGAGCATGTATAGATTCAGTCAGATGATAGTGTACCAATTATTTATCTTATATGCTCTTTGCAAATGCTCCTGCTTTACACGTCTAAGGACTTCCCCTATGTGTTCTGAAGCATCTTCCAAATTCTCAACACGCACCTAAAAATGAATCCATCAATAATTGGAATGCAGAATATTTCCAACATTAAACATAAAGCCACAGCATGCCTTCAAATACTAGAAGTAAAGGACAAGGAATATTGATCTTTTGAGATATTTAAATATCGTTTCTGGAAACATATTGAATTAAACAAACACCTTTCATTTAAGCTCTGGATCTGCATGCAAAGGCAACTGATATACGTTATATGCTTGTTACTTGTTAGTGTTCAATGTTCAATAATATAATCACAGTTACCACCATGGACTGGTTCTCATACTACATCACATAGACGTGTCAGATTGGAATTCATGAATCATAATATTATTCATGGTTTGTCTTAAAGTTAAATAAAGATTTTGAGCATGTACCATACACATACAAGGCGACCCCACTATCCATTGATTTGGAGGCTAACTTCAGATCGTATATGAAATTTAACCACTCAGACATAATAATGTAGGTAGAAGGGAGATATGGTATAATGATAAGAAAGATGTGAGAAATCTAATTTGCTTTAAATCCTTACTGGTATTGGTTTTCATTTAGTAGAATCCAGTTTGACGCAATTCCTTTCCTGAAATTCTAATAATAATGGGATTCAAGTAAATACTAATTTTCCTTTTCAATTATATTAAAACTCCAACCTAATGATTTTATATTTATTTACTAAAATCAACATCATGAGAAATGAACCTCTATAGTTGCAATAGTTGAGAAAGTAATATGATAATGGCAATATGATAATGGCTAGAAGCCCTTCACAGAAATCTGATATTCTGATGTTAAGTATGTTGATCCTTCTTTCCCAAGCAGGTGAATTAAAGGCAACACCCAAATCAAAACTTTCCAAATTCTTTTTAACTACTTCAAGAAATTTCGAAGAAAATCAAAGATTTCCATAGCTCTAATTGCTTTTGTCAAATCTAGCATTCTCCAATTGCTTCCAGCAAATGGACTATAGGCACATGACATCTTACCATGAGCCTTGTGGTTATGCATCAAAGTTTGAAGACACGTGCTGGAGTATCTATACTCTACTAACTATACACCCGAAATGATGAACAGAACAATAAACAAAGAACAATATTATGGCAGAAAAGTTCGGCAAGCCCGCAACAAAATAATGCTTAGATGATTGACAATAAATAGAAGTGCGGATAAAAGTGGCAATACAGAATATCCATACCACACCCTTGAGAACAATATCTGTTTCCGTGTCTCTATTTTGGTAAACAACTCCAGGGCAGTCTATGAGAAAAATCCGTTTGGAAAGAGTAATATACTGCCACACTTTGGTCTCCCCAGGAATAGGAGCCACTTTGCAGACCTGGCAATGGACAGAACATACCTAAGTATAACTCTGATAATTTTGCAATATGTTATAATTACATGGGGAAAAAAATAGAAGTGAAGTAGCAGCTTGTCGGTTAACAATCATTTACCTTAACAATGTGTCATGATCTTCTTATAACAGATTGTATACAAAATTCAGCAACAAAATGCCACCAGACTAAGGTAGATTAAATTTACTTTTCAATCTCATCCTTAATAGGACTAATTCATCAAGACATCATCGTTTTAAAAAGCGCCATGGGCATACGCCTAAGCGGCGCAGTTTCCAGGGGCCTTAAAAAGTCTTAGGAGCTTCCGGCTACTGGCGGAAGAGCCTCAGTGGCTAAAAAGAAAAAAGAAAAAAGGAGTTGGGGCCCCAAAAAAAAAAACACCAACTTGTCACATAAAAGTTTAAAGGGGTTTTTCAATATTAGTCCCTTAAATCACTACTATTTTGATATTAGTCCCCCAAATTGCATAAGTATGTTGATATTAGTCCTTGTTATTTCCGTTCAAATGCGTTAACCATGGTTAGGTTAAAACTAACCAAGGCTAGAAATTACCAAAACACCCGCACCCCAATTAATAACCAAAAAATGTGTATATTTCCCATCTCTTTCTCTCTCCTCCTATTATTGCTCCCAACAGAAGAAAAGAGGTTTTCGGCCTTAATTCTGATCTCGCCCAAGCAATCCCCAAATTCGACCCAAAATCTAGTCCTTCAACTGCAAAGATTGAAGACAAAGATGATCTTTTTTTTTTTTTTTTTTTGATTTCTCTGTCATCTTCTTTATGAGGTTTATTATGTGTTGTTAAAGTGTTAGGGTTTGGGGTTTGTATGCTTATCTAGGAGAAATGGAGGTTACCTCCTTATTGTGTGAGCTTTAAACTATCAGATCAAAAATTTAGGTCGATTTACCACTGGCTACGTGTTAGGGATTTAGAATTAGTATGCTCTTATTATCAGCCATGATTTGGGATTCATATCGGTTTGATGTCTGATAAATAACAGCCGTAAATGTTTGGTTATTTTTTTTCTGCAGCACATGATGATGATGATGATGTTTTATGACATTTAACTTTGGGTGTCTACTTTGTTAAATCGATACCATTCACACCGTATTGGAATTTTTTATGACAATGAGATTACATTGTGATGCATTCTAAAATTTAGTTCTTATTATGTCTCACAATTATGGAGGATTGAGTATGGAATGAAATGGGATCTAGGTCTTATATAAGTTAGAGAAGGAGAAAAAGAGCTGTTGTTTTCTTTGTAATTTACCGTGGGAGAAAAAAGGAACTAAACGGGCTCGGGTATGTTAGGTTTAATTGGGTTCGGGTGTGTTGAAATTTTAATGGATTTGGGTAATGGATCTAGGGGTATAATTGTCATTACAAGTTAAAAGTTAACTTTAACGGAATATTCTTTAACGGAATATTCCCCTCAGTTATAACCCCATCTAGCCACAGGGACACATATCGACGTACTTATGTAATTTGGGGGGACTAATATCAAAATATGAAGATTTGGGGACTAATATCAAAATAGTAGTGATTTAATGGACTAATATAGAAAAACCCCTTTTATAACCGAACCCAAAACCAAAGCCTGTGTTACACATAAAAAATGACAAAAACTAATCTGATCGTATTCCTTTTTCTCGTGATCGCTCCTTATTGCAGCAAAGCCCTTAAATCCTGTAGCCCTTCGAGGCTGCCCTCTGGCACCTCCTCTCTGGCAGTTTTAGTGCTGCCTCTCTGATCTTTTGCCACTGCCGCCGACTTCAGGTCAGTTAAAAAAAAATTCTCTTTTCTTGTTTTTTCAGTAACCTATCCCTTATTTTCTTTGTCCATGCTAATTCTTACAAGTTTCAAAAGTAAAAGATGATGTAAGATTAGTGCAAAAAAGGCCTAGGTGGCAGCCTCCTAGGCGCCCAGCGCTTTATGTAGCATTGTAAGGCATATTGTGGAACATTCTATAGTGGAATTCTTTTTTTTTCCCACTTAAGAATTGTCTCGGTTTCCATATAAAAAGCCTATCACCTATTCCCTTTGTGTAGACTCTTACCTTAGAATATTGAAGAGTTGTTCCTTGGTTGCACAAGCTTAATGAAACTACATGACTAATAAGATTCCTGCCAAAAAAGGTGTCGTAAAACCTATGGCAAGCCCTCCCTAGTCTATAGTTCCTATGATCAGTAGTGTCGACACCAAATAAGAATCTGATATTTAATTGACCTGAATCCATGATCCCGCAAAGCTGACCCATTTTGGATGAGAAAGTGGTGGTTGGGATAAAGAGTACCATTAAAGCACTTGTGCCAAGAGCACATCTTCCAAATATAGTTGTATGATAGAAATTTGACAGCAGAAAAGCTGTTGAGAAGGCTCAGGCTAAAACAACATAAGGCATAAGCATCTTACACAGATTACGCTGATATAAGGCATCACACAATGCTGAATAAGGATATTTTAGGATGTAAAACTGTTTCGCCCTTTTTAAAGCATCCAAAGAGGCCAGAAACAAAGGCAAATGGCGCATGTTGACTACATAGTTAATTTAACTTCTGGGGAAACTTAGTAAAATGCATGGAGATACACATACTAGCATATTCTAAGACTGTTATAATAGCAGAAGATGCACAAAATTGCAGGCAGGCATACACGCACATGCACACGCATAAAGATAGATAAAGAGGTAGGCAGGGGATTAATAGAAATCAGAACCTCAAGCAAGGAATTTGCTATATATGACATAAGATCAATCTTAATTAATATAAGATAACATAACCAAATATACAAACAGGACCAAGACTCTTTTAGTTATGCATCCATGACATGTCTCAAGCAATATATGCAAATTGCAAGAGATGTATAACATACAATCAAACATCAATTTCCCCTTCTAATGGAAAAGTAAAGCCAGGAAGATAAACCACAGCATGACAGCAGAACTTAATTACAAATGTAAATGGTGATGGATGGAAAACCTACGTTCTCTGTGCGTAGGGCATTTATGACAGATGACTTTCCGACATTGGGATAGCCAACAAACCCTATAGATATAGCTTGCTTGTCACTCTTTAAGCGAGAAAACTGCCTTAGCACTGCAAGAAGTGATACCTGATGTAAATAAGTAAATTGTCAGCAGCCATAAAAGTTGATTATTGATCAATTATATCAATGGAAAATTTACCATACCTTGCCAAAAGAGCTATTGTTGCTTGCATTGAAAGCTAGAGTAGGATATTCCATAGATAGCAGACGCAACCATCCTTTTGTAGCCCATGCAGGAATCAAATCACACTTGAAAAAGAAAAATGCAGGATCAGATATACTAATCAACTTTATAAGAGAAAAACGGAAATAAATATATTAAACAAAACAATTTGTACTACAAAATCTTAATCATGTGAAACCTTGTTCAGCAAAAGAACCATGTATTTGTGCTTGCAGTGCTCCTCCAGATGCTTTTCTAAATGGCGGCATCTTGTCCCTTGTGGATCCCTAGCATCTAGCACCTGTTATAAAGTAAAATAATTATATAATCATAACATTATACTGTACATTAAATGTGTCATGAAGTTTTAAGGCCACCTGAATCGAGGACCACATAGACCCAGTATATATGCATGTGTACGTACATACATGTACATATGCAATACATATATGCGCGTGTATGAAAATGTGAGTGATGTATGGTGGGTGTACGGGTGTGCAGAATATATGTATGAGGCTGTGTACTATATGTGTATGCATATATGATATGTATACATATGAACAAGCATAGTTATACACATCTGTGAGATACAGAGATACAAGGGGGACTAGGACACATCACATTTAATTTGAAAGAAGTCAAACTAATTCTTTTAACTTTAGAGGTACTTTGAATCGCATTCACGCATCTGCTGATGATGTATTATAATACACTTGAAAAATATCAAGTTTTTAAATATATGTATGATAAATAAATTTCATATCTTTTTCTTAAAAAATTTAACACATATCTGCAGTCCAACTCTCCAATATCTCACAGGAAGAGAGCTATACAAGATAGGGTCTAGGATACATGGTGGTGCATGAAGATCTAAATATACCATGTTAGATTAATACAGCTAAGTAGAATGAAAGTAAAGCTATAATTTGAAGATTTCATTACCATGTGCCACTATCTCTGAATTTGAACAGCTTAAAGTAATTTTCATTCTTATAAGATTTGAACTTAAATCCCATACAAGCAGTACTTTACCTACTCACATGGCATGTGTATAGCTATGTCAGTAAGTGTATGACAAATTGGGCCGATAAGACCTACAAGTCAGTTTAAAGGGATGGACCCATGTGTAATGCACCTACTAGAGTGGCTTCTTAGATGGCATGTATGCAGCTAAAGTATTATTGATTCTGTAACAGTTCATTTGTTGGCACCATTGATCATAATCCACATTTCCTACAACATAAATGACACAGTTCTTTCTTACTATGATAAAGGGTGGCCCAGTCCACGAGGCTCCCACCGTTGTGGGCTTTGGGGAGGGTCAGATGTACGCAGCCTTATCCCCGCATACTGAGAGGCTGTTTCGGAGATTTGAACCCGTGACCTCCAGGTCACAAGGCAGCAAACTTACCGTTGCGCCAAGGCTCACCCTCAAAAAAGAGCTGTATCACAGTTCTTACTGTGATACAGAAGGAGGGGGAGAAAAGAGAAAAGATGCAACCAGCTGAATTGGTCCAATTTGAACAGATTAAATTAGCACACACAAGCAATGTGATTCAAGGTTATTTATGTCAAATCACAAATAAGATAAGGGGCATCAACTGACACCTGGAGTCTCATTAGCTTAAATGGGTAAATATTATAAAGAAGTGATAGAAAGCTCTCATGATAATGGAGATAAAAGCAATGTTCACTGGATTGATCATAAAACTGTCCACCCTAACGCTGCTCAGATTAGGATAAATAACTCAGCTGAGACAGATAAATAAGTTTGATTATAAATGACTATGCATTAGGAACATCTATACCCATCCTCCTCAAAGGATGCTACTACAGGTTTAGATGAATTGGCAAGCGAACAAAGTAAATAATTAAAGACTTGTAGCCCCACAAATAGTGTAACTGCTTATGTACAACAGTCATAAAAGAAATCATAACTTACCTGGATGACTACATCAGAAGAGTCCACGACTTTGTAAAGTTCACCCCAAATACGCTTGCTCTGCCCCTTGTCGAACATAGTATGCCTTGCCAAATCTCTAAAGCCATCTTCTTCATTTCCATCTCCAGAAGGGTTGGTTGAAAGTTTTTCCTCGAAGGCATCTAGTAGAAGAAATTAATAAATTCCACTGCATAAAGTATCTTTTCCAATGAACTGCAAAATATTTTTCTAAAAACCTGAGAGCAATTTTTTTTTTCCATAATCAACAATGCATCAAAGCAACTAGAAGGCTTGAAATTAAATCCAAGTGATGAGTGGTTTATTTCTCATGATGGTCGTCTGACACCCAGTTCTGGTGTTTGTGATTATTCCCCCCCCCCCAAAAAAAAAAAAGTCTTGATATTAAATGCATTACGTACCCTGAGAACCATCAGCTTTCTTAATTAACGACTCATAATCACATGCTAGAAGTTTTGGACGCTTCCTTTTCATCTTCGGTCCAAATGCATCTTGGAAAGGCTCGTTACCTAGAAGATGTACTTTTGCTTTCTGTCAAATAAACAAAAAAGACACTTTTGAAACTTACACATCCACCTAAAGCAAGATATACACCAAAGAACTATTGGAGTTTGTTAAAGTCAACTGTCATTGTAAAGTAGAAAAAGAATTGTAGAGAATAAAAAATTTAAAGCCTATTTTAAGCTTGCAAGCGGAGCCTAGATTGTCAAAGTTCATAGAATAATAAAATTAAAGTCTTTTTCACTCTATGGAGATATGAGTAAAATTAAAGAAAGAAAGAAAGAAAGAAAACATGCAGACCCATTAAACTACTAAAATAGAAAGAAACAAAACACCACTATTTCTTTTCTAAATGAACTGCTTGTTAAGACTAGATTAGATAGAGAGCATCATACACCAGTACACAAGCTAATGCTAATCAAGTATTTCAAGTTCCTCACTTGTTTATTTGTTCCTGAATAAAGTATTATGTAACTTACGAGATATCAATATTATACACTATTAATAATATAACTCCTATTTATAGTATATTAGAATGTAAGCAGGTAAAAGAAGTAGGATAAGAAAATATTAACTATCACCTCACCCGTTTACATAAGCGGGTAAGACATTTTTCATCTTTCTTTATCCTAAAAAATAGGGTAAATGGGTAAGGATAAATGGGTTTACATTTGTTCCAACAATCAGAGATACAGAAGTTTCAATTTCCAGCTGCCCTCTAGTTCCAGATTACTTCTTTGCTGAAATTGAAGTTTTTTTTTCTTCCTTTCAACCTCAAGAATTGGTTTATGCAGCCTACGACCCTCTTGTCAAGTACGTGGTCTTTTGTTGTTATGCAATATTTGGATTCTGGTGTATGTTTTGTTTCCCTCCTCGGGAACTCTTTTTCTTTCTAATGAAAGTATAGTTGCTGAGCAAAAAAAAAAAAAAGGAATAAAACTCCAAACTGCAACATCGGTTAAGCTGATGATGAAGATGCTTTGATCAAAACCTCCTATCTTTGGCACCGTGTTCATCCTTGCTGGGATAAAGCTACCTCTAGTGGATAACATCAACCAACTTTCTTGTATCCTCTGTTTCCCCATAAGACAACTTAACCTCAAGGATGGGAAATACCACATTAAACTCAAGAACAAGTACATAATTCAGTATATCACCAGTTCGGCTTCCATCATTACATGCATGGGGAGAAAGGATATTCTACCTACAATGAAGTGGTTTTCTATATCTCTCATTGACTATATGATCCTTTCTTTCATAAAATGGTGCTCTTGAACCACACAAACTCTCTAAAATTGTACCCGGCCCAAATATCACACCAAAACAGCATCAGCAATAGCACAATGAAGATAAGCGAGAAAGAGAAAACAACTTAATAAAAAAAGTGAAAGAAGACACGGAAAAAAAAAAATCAAAGGACTATGAGAAAGTAGGATAGAGAGTCTGGCATTAGAAATAACTAACAGTCAGCGACGTTATTAGTAGATATTATAGGATGCTACGTAAGATGAGGGCAACCAAAATAAACTATGAAAATGGTCAATACTGTATTTAAGCTTATGTTAGCATCAACAAAGAACTCAACAGAAAGAGATAAAACAAAAAATAGGCCCTACCTTCAGATGGTCATTTAGAAGAGAAAAGGGCAGTTTTCTCTCCCTTAAAATGACATTGTAGTTACTAGAGAGTTTCTTCTGCAGTTCCTCTCGGAAGAACTGAAGCTCTTTCTGGTTTACGACCCGTGTATTACCTATCATGTCCAACATGAACCGATCAGAAATGATATAAACTAGCACAACATAAGGAACTAACAGACTCAACAAACAGAGTGTAAATAGAAAACAATCTAATCATGAATTTGAAAAGAAAAAGGATTTCAACATCAAGCATTATATCTTATTATACTTGATAAGGACAATGTTTGGAAAACTAGAGGTATCAAATACATGTACTGAGCTGCAAAAGGTTAGATGCTATCACATTACTTGTTACCATTGATTTTTTAGGAAAAAAAAATAAGAAACTTCTGCAAAATTTAAATAAACAGAATTCTATGCTAAACTGCAATATTCTCATAGCTTGAAAGTACCATTGAAAAAAAAAATCAATTTTAACATTATGGATCATTGAAAAGTAACTTATTCCAACCTAGCCATTTGCAAGCCATTTGACAAGCTAAACCAAAAGAGAATAAGACGATGAGGCAACCAACGTCATTATCGGGTGCTTCCTTCACCAAACTTTTCTTGTTTGGAAAATCATGTGATACTTGTCAATTAGATGGAGAAGGTTCCAACTCAGTTGCTATAAGTATGAAAATTTCAGAATCTGACAATCATTTTGCATCTTTTGCTACTTGTCATGATGTAACTTATACATAAGAGAAACAAGAACACATGCAAAAACTTAGTAATCTGATAATTCTAAAAAGAAGACAAGCGGATTGCATTGACATTAAAGTTCTGCCAGTACTTCTCCTCTCCGGTTAAAGAAGTTTGTATAACATAGATTCCAATTCCACTATAGAATTTAATTTGAGGCCGAGTTTGCTATATCTCTCTTGTGTCTCTTCAACTTCCACAAAACAGTCATTCTCTTCAATAAGCAGAATTTATACAAAGATTATGCAAGATTTATGCTGCACAGCAAGAAGCATTCTGAAGATAGACGATCACAATAGTCAGAGCGTCAAGAGATTGGTGGAAGTTGCTCTGTTAGGTCTTCCTCCATCTCTTGGATCAGGCTTCCAACCGGTTATTGTTCTTGAGGATGGTTCTTGTCGAGGAGCTAGTTGCAAAAGCAAATGTGATGCATTTATTGGCACATTGTATGATCCTCTTCTATCTGCTGATTAATTGATGTAGGACGCTTAACGAACAATCTCATGGAGGAGCGGGACAATCACGAGCTAAACACCGACTTATACATATTATTGGCTTCTATAAGAAATGATCATATCTTTTGATCCGGAAGGCGGATTCTGACAAATTATATATGTAAATCGCCTATCTCGACGAGACGGAGCCAACCAAATTGTCAGATTTTTATAATCTCATCAGTAATCCTCAGTTTTGGCTGAAATCCGAAAATAATCAGCCTTTAGTTTATTTTTAGTAATAAAGTTAGAGTCAATTTAGATTAGGAAACAAAATCAATTTTGATTTAATTAGGACTGATTTGTTTCCTATATTATAGGGAGTCTTTTTAGGGTAGGATTTGATACTTTCTATTTCTTTATAATTCTAGTCTTATTAGGAGTCTTGTTTCTTTCTTTGTTGCTACTTCAATGCTCGTCACAAATCTAGGCTCTTTCTCAGAGTCAAATTGGGGCTGCTTAATCCTTCCATGATCATGGTTAGAGTGTGAACTAGGATGTTGGTTGAACATATAATAATACGTTGGAAGGAAACGAGCTTTTAATAACTTTTTCATCTTCTCCCACCTATCGACCTTCGGCTTTCCTTGGCGAGATCGATTCATGCATACTGATTCCCACCAAGCAGATGCTCCACCCTTAAGTCGGTAGGCCACCAACTTAACCTTCCGTTCATCTGGGGTCTCCATATACTCGAAAAATCTCCACTTCTGCATTCCAGTCAAGAAATTCTTCAATATGAAGTTGCCCGTTGAAAGATGGCAGATCCATCTTCATTTTGAATCCTCTAGCATTGTCCCGTCGACTGCGGTCTCTGCGATTATAACCGCGGCGTGGGGCTTCATAGTAATCGCTGTCGCTGTGGAATTCATCTTGTGGAGTCGGATCACGTCGTTGGCGACCATCAACGCGATTTTGAACTCCTACCGTGTTCAGACGCTCTAGTGCCGACGCAAGTCGATCTACGGTAGTCTTAATCTGAAAAATATCGGTCTTTATCTGATTAAAATCAGTCTTCAACTCATCGAACTCAGTTCGAGAAATAGGGGCTTCACCATCTGCCATCGGATCGGAGGAACAAGTCTCTGATACCAATTGACGCAGCGCGAAGTTGAAATCTCGGAATCCACCGAGGGTTGATCTCCGAATCCACGAAGAGCTTCGAATCCACGAAGAAAATATATTAAATAAAAATTTTATTGATAAAAAGATATATTAATTCTAGGGTTCCATGACTCTTCTTAAATAGAAAAATAAAATAGACTCCTAATAAGAATAGAATTCCTAAAAGAAAGAAACAAGACTCCTAATAAGACTAGAATTATAAAGAAATAGAAAGTATCAAATCCTACCCTAAAAGACTCCTATAATATAGGAAACAAATCAGTCCTAATTAAATCAAAATTGATTTTGTTTTCTAATCTAAATTGACTCTAAGGCATCGTTTGGCAAGGGGTTAAGGGAGAAGGGTTAATGAGAAGGACTAAATTAGTTAACCCATCACGAGAGGTTAAAAATAATTTATTTCCGTTTGGATGACGGAGGGTTATTTTTTTTGTGTTTGGCAAATAAAGAAGGGTTAAAGAGGTTAGTTGCCATAAATATCCTAAACTATATTCTTTTTAGAAGTTTTCAGAGGGAGTAACTCTTATTCCTCCCCTTTTGACGGATTTGTTAACCCCTCTAAATGAGGGGTTAACTAACTTTAACACTTATAAAGGGCTTGTTAACCTTTTGACCAAATTAGCCCGTTTGGATGGTTAAGAAGGGGTTAAACCCCTTTAACCCTTCTCTTAACCCCTTGCCAAACGGGGCCTAACTTTATTACTAAAAATAAACTAAAGGCTCATTATTTTCGGATTTCAGCCAAAACTGAGGATTACTGATGAGATTATAAAAATCTGACAATCTGGTTGGCTCCGTCTCGTCGAGATAGGCGATTTACATATATAATTTGTCAGAATCCGCCTTCCGGATCAAAAGATATGATCGTTTCTTGTAGAAGCCAATAATATGTATAAGTCGGTGTTTAGCTCGTGATTGTCCCGCTCCTCCATGAGATTGTTCGTTAAGCGTCCTACATCATTAATCTATATCATGATTGTAATATTCCATTGAAAATTTTCAAACCCTCCACCTGCTTGTTACAAGAATGCAACAAACAACAGATGTTTTAAGTCTTTTATGTTTTTGAAAATAGTATCCATGTTTTTTGCTATTACACTCTATCTTCAGCTTTCATGTGCCATGCATCATTATCTCTACACCCATCCTATCAAAATTCAACAATTGTCTCATCCATATTGCCACTTCGCCTTCTCTCCCCTCTTCTCTTTTCCCCAACCAACAATCCTCCAGCTATTTCTCTCTGATTCCCATGCATCGCACAGGTGACAAGCTAATTGAACATAATCAAGAATCACTGTGAATCAACAAACCATTCTGAAAATTCTAAAACAGCCATATTCTAGATGAATTCCCAACAGATAATGAAATGTGGCAGTAACTAGTTTACTAATTCTCTTCAAAGGCAACGGAGTCAATAGTCATATAATTATTAATAGAGAGCTCTATTAAATCTAAGCTAATCAGCCTAATCCCACTTAAATTTAGATAACCTCCCTTTGATCTAGCACTTAACTACCCTCAGATTCGCATTTTGAGAAGAATAAATTACAGATAATCCCTTTATTTAAGCGCTGAAAAAGTAAAAAAATACGAAAACCATCAAAATTTTCTCACCGAACCAGCGGCGATCAGGCTCGATCCGAGTATTAGGAAGCTCCTTCGACTGCAAATCTTGATTCAATATCGTCCCCTTTCGATCTCTCTTCGGTCGATCTTTATACAGCTTGAGACGGCGAACGGTGGCGGCAGAGCGAGTGCCCTTGTCAACGCCTCCGCCATTGCTTCGGTTGACGTCGAAGAGTGCTTCGGCTTGCCGGAGACGTTCACTGTCTTCTCTTTTCTCTTCGCCATGGCCAAAACCTCGAAAGCTTCTAGGGTTTTGGGTTCTGAAGAAGGATGAGAAAGAATTCGCGGTCTTGATCGGTATTTATACAGATTAAATGGGCCCGGTTTGATTAGACTTTATGCTTGAATACCCTAAAAAGTAGGTATTTGCTAATTTACCCCCAAATTTCCCACAATTGTACCTTTTTGGACTTTATTTTTCAAATATCCCTAATATATTTCTGATTAAGTTAGATAATTTTATTAATCTATATTTGATCAAAGATAGAGGGAAACACCTCTCTCTCTCTCTCTCTCTCTCTCTCTCCATTGATAAAACTAATTAACTTAATGACAAACACGCATAAAATTAGTATTTTTTTGAAAATGTGTGGTAGAAAAACTTAATAGGAGAGGTTCGAGGGTAAATTAGCAAATATTTAGATGACTTGTTTGTTGTGTAAAAGAGTGAAGGTGAAACAACATTAATGGGACGATTATCAGATTTTAATTGAATTGGCGTAGAGATAATGATACGTGACATGCAAAAGCTTAAAAAGACTGCTTTAATATTATAAAAGTGATTACTATTTCCAAAAATATAAAACTAGAATACTTATGGAGTGTATTTTTACATGATTTGATTATAATTTATAAATATAGCTAATAAGTGAATGATTTAATAAAATAAAAAACTAATGATGGATAGAAGTAGAGGGGTTCTATCGAAATAAAATGATAGAAATAATAATCTTAATCATCTTTTTTTTCTATCAATTTGGCGTCACTTTTTTTACTTGGTGGATGGTTATTGTCACACCCTGGTTCTAGAAATTCTGCATGAGGGGCATGTGACTCGACCGGCGATGCAACTGTAGAGAGTGAACCCCTCTCTTATAGCTACATTCACGCCTCTAGATCATTCTGTATACAAATATACATCCAAAACTACACCACAGAGTATGCAACTAAGATAACGAAAAGAATATATAGATAAAGAAAATATTTGAAAAGACAGAGTTTAATTACAAGTACAAAATAGAAAGGGTAAGAAAAAAAACTACATCAAGTCTAGAAAGCCACATGTGGCTCAAGGAAAAGTTTGAATTAAATAACTACCTAAACAATTGAAATTGAGAAATTTATAGGATAGAAGGTGATCACTGTTGCTGGGCCTGATCCTCAAAATACTCTTGATTCTGTGAAGAAATAACAGTCATTGAGGCTAGGGCACGCAAACCCCATGGGAGTCAGAAAACTCCTAACAAGCATGTAAAATGAAGGAATTGTGCCAGTATAAGCGTATGTGGCAGGTATAAGGAAAAGATAAAATCTCAATTACAAGTGGTAAAAGAATAATGCTAATTGTAAATATCAAGATCAAGTCTATTACAAGGCACACCCGTACATAAATTATAATCTTAGACGTTATTTGAATTAGAGGAGAATATTTCATGTATATAAATCGGCTTTCCGTAAACCATCCTGGGAACACGGCTTCAAGTCAAATATTGGGCCTTGGCTCTTGTATAATGTAACTCAAGATATCATGAATGTATATGAGCCCGCTTATATATACTTTATATTCTCTGTCCAATTCCCCTTTATTAAACTCCATTTTTATTTGATTAATCTTAAGTGACGATGCATGAAATGTTATGCACTAACCACAATGTTACCGTGAAACGGCTTCCGTAAATTATGAAAAATAACCGTGATCCAGAATATGTCTAAATCAAGATGAGTGCATTGTCTAGTCAATTCTATTATAATAATGATAATAATCAAGAGAAAAATCCTCACACTGGGATATCGATGTCGAGGGTGTAGTCATGCTATGATAGCACGCTTATGAATCATATTTTTGACGAAAGTCGTCTTCATGCACAGTCGGTCCTAGTAGATGTCACTAGGTGATCAAACATATCATCAAGTGATCCAACAAGCATCAAATGCTCAAATAATATTCTCATTCATTATAGCCAAAAAGGAAAAATAAATAAATAACATAATTGTTAATATCAAACTGGGTCAACCGGGTCTGGTTTAACACATAAAAACTCAACAAAACTGATTGTGGTGAGCTATGGACCCAAACTTGTCGGGTTTATGAAATTTTAGACCCAAACAGGTCTGATTTATCACAGTGGATTTGAAACGGGTCGGGTTTAGTTCATGACAGATCCAAATTAAAATTCCCAAACTTGTCGGGTTTATGAAATTTTAGACCCAAACAGGTCTGATTTATCACAGTGGATCTGAAATGGGTCGGGTTTAGTTCATGACAAACCCAAAATAAAATTTGTGTAAAATATAGAGGACATGAGATTCGAACTCTAAATCTCTATGTTAGAGGCTATACCTCTTAACCACTATACCCAAAGTTTCTTTGTGAAAATAATAGTTCATAAACAGTATGTAAATAACATTTAAGATAGAGAAGCCATCTAAATGTTAACCTCGGTTCAGGGGTGTAAACTTCATCTAGTAAACAGAAGCAAGAATAATTAACTGTATCAGTCATTTCAAATTCTAGGGCTCAACCTAGACTCAACTAAACCAGCTCCTAACCAAAAATTCCTTTAGTGAAACGATTGAATTGTACTCGGTTAATTAGCCAGGTAAGGATAGTACTAGAGGGAGGTCAAAGACCAATTAAGTACCTCGTTCTTCGCGGAGTGTCGTAAGCAACCACTAAACCTTGCCTTAGACACCAACGGATTCAAGTAAACTTAAACTGATTTACTAAATACAATATAGTTGTATATGCAGAAACTTGGGCGTAACTTACTCTAGCATTCAAGATGTAAGTTTCAAATTTATAATGAAAATCACATACATAGTTCTAGTATAAAATTATATAATAACTACTTATTATAAATCTAAAAAAGGAAAAGTAAGCCTACTATTCAACAAAGAAAATATCACGATAAAAGAAATAATTTTGCATAAAAAAAGATTGAGAAAAAATATGCTTGCCGATTTTTCTAAATACAGCCTCCGGACCCCAATACCAAACAATTCCCTCCTTCTCTCTCTCTCTCTCTTTCTATCTCTCTTGGTGTTTCTCTCTCTCTCTCTCATTTTTTTTTCTTTTTGGTGTGTGATTTCCCTAGAGAGAGAGAGAGTGAGAGGGGTTTTTTTTATAGGTTTATGTAGGGGGAAAAGCTAAGTTAGGCTTTAGTGGGGATGGGGAAAAGGAAGGTTACGTTTGAGTGGGGAGGGGGAAAAGATAGGTTAGGTTAGGGTTTACAGTTATAATTTATTTTGGAGTGAAAATTAGGAATGAATTCAATTTATTGAAACGGTGAGTGCTAGATTTAGACTTTATCATAAATATCCACTCACAAAGTATCAGACAGGACAAAACCAGGGGTTCCTCTATTAATTGTTGATGATAAGAAGAGTATCCTATTCCATAATATTTTATTTCATAATAAATTGTAAGGGAATTATCATGTTTAAATAGGTTTAGTTATTTACTGAGACCATTAATGGTAATTGCAGCGAGCTTAATGGAGAAAGTTGATATGTAATCAATAGGGAATATTGACTTCCCAAGTGCTTTGTGTTGGGTATATAAAAGGGTGAAAAGGGAGAAGTCATGAAACCAAATATAATCTCAAAAGTCATATAACATTAATAATAATAATAAAATGGCAGAGTCATTGGTTTTTTTACTTGTCACATTTTTACTTTTATCTCCATTTTTTCATGGGTTTGTGGAGAGCAGAGCAATTACAACGACTGATGCTGCCAACAACAACAACAACAATGCCAATCTATTGTTAGAAGATAAGTCTATAGGCTCGAAAATTAGAAAAGCATTTAAAAATGTTGGGAAGGAGATTGTGAGGGGATTCAAAGCTTGGTTGGTTAACGTAGCAACTATGCCTCCTGGATCTAGTTATACACCTTTATAATTACTAGTATGCAATACGTGCTTCTTCGCATGATGCACACCAAGAATTATAAGAGATGAAGCATTAAAGACCAAATGATATTTTTCACACCAATCTTATCAATAGTTATTAAGTACATGCTTCGCATAAAACAAATGCTAATTACACATTGCTAGTAGTTTAAATAGAAATTCACTAAATAAGTTCTTAAATGCATAATTATTTAATATGCTATTGAAAATGAATTTTTAATATTGAACACACCCATCTTGTCACTATTTATGAAACCGTGATATCATGCTGCATCATGCTATCTCTCAATTTCTATTCGTACTCTTTTGTATCTCTTTCACATACTTTTTTCCAAGCAGAAATCAAGAGAGCACTATGTAATAATAATTAATATACAATGTTGATTACCGTATTCTTACTATTTTATGATATCTTTGTAAATGGTTCTCAGGTTTAATGAATTAGTGCTGGTGCTAGTGCAACTCCGATGCATATACAATATCGAAATGGATTATATAAGAGAGAAATATTGGATACTATATTAAAGATATAGTCCTGCCAAGAACCTCGTAATGAATTGCATGTATACTATATTTGACATTACATGGAAGCTTAAGACTACAAAGCCTTGAAGGATTGTATTTACATTTACAATAGTTGTAGTTCGCAAGTCAAGAACCTGTTTTATTTCGTATCTGCATTGGCACCCTCCCCTATTAAGGAGCTAGAGGTCAGATGCTAGAATTGTTTGATACCTTAGCATTTCAACAAGAATAAATATGATTTGGTCAAAGAACACACTTTATTGCATATATTTTTCCAAAACTTTGTACACAGTTGCTTAAAAGCATACCTTGCACAAAATTTTGGGAGATATATAAAGACTAATATGTTTGGGTTTTTATAATTGCAATTAACTCAGATTATAATTTGAGAGACAACAATGAAACTAAGAAAAATTTATATTTTCCTGGGGGTTCTTGTCTGCGTGCCGGTGGAGCGTCGATCTTGTACTCCGTTGACGAACCGAATCAAGACTTACGAGTCTTTTGCTGTTGATGAGGGTTGGATCACTTGGAAGTTAGCTCGGATCTTCTCTTCATGATATTCCTCTGCATATGTGTGTGTTGAATTATATGATTTCCTCTCCTTTTATAGGCTAAAAGAGAGAGTTAATGGCCTCCTTAGAATGTGGGTTAGTGGCCATTAAAATAGGAGATAGTGGGGGTGGTTATCCCCTAAAATAGCTCTCATAACGGCTATTTGGACGGACTTCATGATCTTGGCGAGGTTCGCTGAAGGCGTGAGCGAAGGTCGCTGCAGTTGCGGAGGAGGGTCGCCGTGAACGTGGATGCGCCTTCTTAGGAAGTGGATGACTCAGTCCACTTGAGTAAACGTGGGCAGATTTCGTCAATGAGCTTCGCTGATGGACTCGAATTTGACACAGAATTCGAGTCTTGTTGGAGCTTGCTCAGGCGACCTTCGCTGCAGTCTGTTGCGGGCTTGAATTTGGGCCTGTTCGAAGTGTTTAGCCCATAGGCGTTCACTTCTTGGATCCAAGCTAATCATCGGCCTTAATATATTTTGACCGTCTACAAGACCCCCCCCAAAGTTTTCAAGATTCTGCATTCAGACTTGTAACAGGGATTGAAATACTTTGGGTAATAGCTAGAGGTGTACTGTTGAACGTAGCTTGAGTTGTCTTGATTTGTATTGAAGGTTCGATGACGCTTGTGCTCGTCCAAATCCATGTTTG
>CM022702.1:53544830-53759406 GCA_012295165.1 Asparagus setaceus | reverse complement strand
CTAAAAATACATGCGATGAGTTGTCAGGCTAGAACAATGAATTTTATGTCATAAACTTAATGTTTGAATAGCGCAATTTCTTGGTTGAAAGACTCAACTCGAATAAATTTCTCTCTTCCTTTTATTGTTGTTTATTATGATTTCTCATTTAGTTTGAAATAATCAACCACAATACTCATAGGATTTTTGGCAAACCCTCGACCATCAGCAGTTTGACAAGCCTTCTGGGTCTGGTTTGAATCGGGCTGGTGATAATCACATTTTAATGACATTTTAATAACCTCATTATCTATTTTATATCAATAAATATGTTACTAATAATATGTTTTATCTTATTTTAGAATAATGGAGTATTAATGAATAAAAGCTCAAATGACTCAAATTCTCGAATTTCTACCAATTTTGAAGCCCAAATCGAAGACAAGCGAAGGCCCAAGATACGAGGGAATCGAAGAATTAGTGCAAAAATATCAGAAAAGATAAAATCCGTTGGGAACCAATCGGTTGACCAACGGTTGGTAGGTTGGCTAACGGTTGGCTAACCGTCGATAGCAGATTGATTAGCAGCGAATTCAAATTAAGGAAAGATTTCTCTTCCTTTTGGCCAAGTTTGATCAATGGTTCCACATCAACTCGTTGGGGTATAAATAGGGGTAGTATCGAGGGTTTAGAGGTGTGAAATATTTTGTAAACTCCTTTTGGAGAGAAAGGGTTGCTCTTGTTTTAGAGTACCTTTCATTGTAATAATTTTCCTCAATAAATAAATATTTTAGCCTTCAATCCCATCTTCTTCTTCTTGTTCAAGGACCAAAGGAGGATGAGTTGATGATGATGAGTTAGGTTTCTCTTTATTTCTCTTTATTATTTCTTTTTCTTTCTTGTTATTTATTTGCTTTGTAGTTTAGATTTAATAGCTTTTGTAGTTTAGATTTAATTGCTTTGTAGTTAGATTAGTTTAGAATTTTTCTTTTCTTTTTATTTTCTTTTCTTTTTCTATTTGTTTGAATTCCCAAGATGTTGAACTAAACTCTTGTGGGGATCTAGGTTGCATGAAACTAGTCTAATCTCTTTTGTGTTTATGAATCATCTCTCTTATGCTTAAAAGATCATGTTTAGGTTAATCAACTAGAACTAATCGATAGAAGAAGAATTTGATAGTTTATGCTTTCCTTAAGTGGTTTGATAGGCTATGCTTATGAATTCTAGGATTATTATCTTGTTATTACTCTCTTCATGAGTTTGAATTTCAATTAGGTGATAATTTGATAAGTTATGCTTTCCTTAAGTGGTTTGATATCTTATGCTTAATAAATCTAATATGAGATGTGATAAAAGAATTTTTAGTAGATTATAATTTGAGTTAGCTAGTGGATTCAATTCTAGATTCCTTCATCTCTCTTATTGAAATCTCGTCTTTTTAATTGTGATTCCTTTCACACACAATCCAAATCCACTCTCTCATCACTTCATCATATTTTCATATTATCTTGAATAAAACCCTAATTGTCGCATAATTTGAGGCTGAACTTGAATCAAACACTTCCTATTTCCGTTCCTCGTGGGATCGACAATCTTAAATACTATAACTTGACAATGGTTGTGCACTTGCGACTATAAAAGGTAAACACTCGTTTTGCCCATCAAGTTTTGGCCCGTTCTGCGGTGTTAAGTAGGAATTTTTCTTAGTTCTTTAACTTGTGTGTTTGTCTATTGTGAATGACAAAAAGAGCTTGAAGGCAAGGAGTTGAAGATTCGAGATTGAAGGTTGCCTCCAACGAGGCTTTGCATTGCTTTAGCGAGTAACTCTTCTCTCTAGTATTTTTAATTCCACCCTATAGGTAGTTCCTCACATTAGAGACAATTAGGCTAATATAAAAATAAAATTAAAAAAGCCGACTTTCTTTCCTGTGACCATAATTAAAAAAATTTCTTTCTCATCCTTTTTAGTTGCTTTTAATTTCTAGGGTGCATTGCATATAATAGTAGGAATTCACCAAAGTGATTTGAGCATTTTGAATTGACACTCACTTGAAAATATTTTTAAGGGCAAAACCCATTAATCAAGATAAGGTGAGATTTCATCACCCTTTCATTAAGCCAAAAATCATGATTCCTCACTACACAAACCCAAGCCTCCTAAAAGAATTAGGCGTTGGCCCCTAAGGATTCGAGCTCAATAAGGAACAAGAAATTCTTGAGTGAACTGGTCTAAGTTTATTTGGATTAATTGGTGTCTAAGGCAAGGTTTAGGGGTTCGTGAAAGCCACGCAAGGAGCGAGATACTTAATTGATCTTTGATCTCCCTCTAGTACTATCCTTACATGGCTAATTACCCACGTAAACTAGATTTTTTTTACTTAGGGAGTTTTTGGTTAGGAGTGGTCTAGGTGAGTTTAGGCTTAACCCTAGAGTTAGGGTGATTGAAAAGTGATTGCCTTGATTTGTTAATTTTTCTTTTCTTCTTCCCTCTTCTTCTCTTTTCACCATCTCACTAACTTTTCATTTTTAAGAAAAAAATCTCTTGTAAATCAGCATGCATAATCTGAAAAAAAATCTCTTGTAAATCAGCATTGCATATCTGAAAAAAAAAACAACAACAATTGGTTTCGTCTCCCCTCATTACCGAGGTAAATCACGGTTTTCAAATTTTTTTTTGATTATTCCGGTCATCAGAACATCGTAAGTGCTTCCACTCTTCTCCATGTTACTTTCTGCATTTACATTGAGGACAATGCAAATTTTAGGTGTGGGGTGGGACTTAGTCAAATTTCTCTGTATTTTAGTCATTTTTCATTTTCTCATTTTCATTTTCTTTTTCTTATTCATTTTCTTTTCTTTTTCTTTAAAAAATTGTCACTTGCCAACTTAATAGAGTTGATTAATAATCTTCTAATCTGAGTTAGTTATACACTCAAGTTTACCTTTTATGATAATTTTAAATAAATTTCGAAGAATGATTTTCAAAGTGGTATACTTTACTAAAGTTTAACTTGGATGTTTAATCAGTGATGAAATTTTTAGTGCTAACTTAGAGTTGAAAATGATTCTTTAAGTTGCATTAATCCAAATATTTTTCAAGACATATATACATATACACATATATATATTATACTAACTTAACAAAAGAGTCACGAAAAATGGGCACAAATAAATTTCTCTTAAAATCATCGGTAGTTCTTTGTTACTAAGCCTAAGTTGGTAGTAATTAAGCAGGAGTATTTTTATGCTTAATGACCTAAGCCCAATTGGGTTGGGATTCATTGGCAAAACTTCGCTAAATGGTCACTTAGAAAGCCCGATTAAAAGAACAAGACTACCAAGGGAAAAAAAACTAACCATGTTTTTATATATATGGAAATAATGGTATATGTTCTTGATTTTCAAAATGGGTTAAGAGACTTGAACATTGTTTGAAACAAAGAGTTAGCATGTTTCCCTTTCGATGGCCGACCTCACGCCCAAGTGGGCGTAGGAGGGTATTTATAGTCTTTGGGAAGCGTGCCCACAAGTGTCATAAGTCTTTGGAGATTTTGCGGTTAGCGGCGGCTCAAGGCTGCCTCCGCTAAAATACCTAAGCTAATGGCGAGACACATCAAATGTCTCGCTTCGTGGCGAGACACAATCTCCCCATGTGTTGACTTCTTGAGATTTCGGCGGCGTTGTTCTTCGATCTTCTCATGATTTAGTCATATTTGAGGTTCTTCAGCAATTTTTGATGCCTACAATACCATCAGTAGCACTGAGGGTGGTTTCCTTGTAGGGACCAAATTCGAGACATTCCTGTGGCATGCAGTGAAGCCGATTGAACCGATGACTCTCTTAGCCGGCTACCTTGCGATCTGATTGAAGAAGTGCGTGGTACCGTGTCAGTCTGGTGAGGCACTGCCATTAGAGGTGCTTTATCCTGCAGTTCAGCTTGCTCACAAGAAAGAACTTTCTCTTCTTTCGGTGATGGTGGCTAATATTTATCGTGGGCTTCGACAGATAGCCAGTGCCTTCACCCAGGGAAAGGGTGAGCCAACGATTCAGATTCCTCTTGCTAAAGTGGAGCTTCCATACACTTACCTGATGGCGTGGTTTGTCCTTCACCGTTCGGATATGATGTCAGCGCCGAGCACCTCAATCAATCCGTCCCCTTACTACAATTATTAGAGAATTGCAGATGGAAGGGGTGAGGTTTCTTAGAAATAAGAAAGCAATTGCAGGTTCACAAGAGTTGGGTTTTCTCGGATACTTCGTGATTTTACAGTCGGTATGGCGAGTCCTTGGTGATGAGGAGAGGCGAGGTGGCGGACCTTTCTTGATGTCGGTACTTCAATTGGTGATGAACATTAGGTAGGGTTACCTAACATTAGGGTGAGAGATGAGTGTTTTATAGAGCCCTATCTACCCTGTCGATTTGCCCGCCAGTTTGGTTATGACCAACTTTATGTTGGGAATCCGAGTCGACAGCTTCGGACTCATGGCGAATTAGTGGACGGCGTCCGAGCATGGCTGTGGAGTGTGACTGGGTGCACTGGTGCTAGGTTCAACCTTAGAGTCTTTGGCGTCGGTGGTGACATTCTTATGCTGTAGTTGGTTGTTGGCAGCTAATGAACCCATTTGCGTGAAGCCTATTGCAGAATTAGTGACCGAGGAGGCCTCCCGGGCTGATACTCAGAGGATTCAGAAGGCCGCTCGGTCCCAGAGGAAGCGATGCAAGACTCATCCAATAGACGAGGAGGAAGAGGAGAGCTCCGGTTCTGCCGAAGAGACCTCAGGAGGAGGTCATGTGGATGACAAGGATCATGAGGAGGACTCTGGGACAGGTTTGTTGATACTTCCCCTCCCTTTTTTCCTTTCCTCTTTTGGAATTATTGGGTCTGACATCAACTTGATGCTTCCGGAATGACAG
Source organism: Asparagus setaceus (assembly GCA_012295165.1). NCBI lineage: Eukaryota > Viridiplantae > Streptophyta > Magnoliopsida > Asparagales > Asparagaceae > Asparagus > Asparagus setaceus. Next base: position 53,754,512 of record CM022702.1, on the reverse strand, counting down.
CCAAGGAGGAGGAGGGACTTCGCCCTTCTCACCGGGCGAAGCCTCGAGTTGGGACTCAAGCTATTAAGTGGAAAAAAATAGTCCATAAGTCACATGTGGATCCGCAAGCTCTTGAGATGGACTTGGATGGTGACGACTTTGTCAGCGAAGGAGGTAATGCTTAGTCAGTAGTCCCTTCTATTATTTAATTTCTTGAACTTCGGGGCTCATGTCTCTCCATTTAAATGCGGGAGGATATGGAGGCCGAGACCGACCGATTTTCCCGTCCGCGATTTAGCCTCTTCGAAGAACCGGTTTCACACAGCAGTTATGCGAGTCTATGGCGAGAAGAGCTGCGTGGCTGCTAAAATTAGTGAGACTACCAATGTAGGACTGATTGACAAATCGGTACATCTATCATTGGTAATATGATTATCACATTTTAATTACATTTTATACCCTTATTACCTATGTTATATGAATAGCGATATTACTAATAATCATTTTATCTTATTTTGCAGGCTAATAAAGAAATAATGAATAAAAGCCCAAATGACTCAAATTCTCGAATTTCTATCAATATTTGAAGCCCAAATCGAAGACAAACCAAGGCCCAAGATACCAAATTGATCCAAGAGAATTAGTGAAGAAAAATCAAGAAAAGACAAATTAGGTTGGGAACCAATGGGTTGACCAACGGTTGGCCAACGGTTAGCTAACGGTTGGCTAACGATTAATAACCGATCGGTTCAACAGTCGAGTAATGGTGGATTTCTCTTTCTTTTGGCTAGGTTTGATCAATGGTTCACATCAACTCCGTTGGGCTATAAATAGGGGTGAAGGTGAGGGTTTTGAGTGTGAAATATTTTGTAAAAACTCCATTTGGAGAGGAGGGTTACTCTTAATTGAGAAGACCTTCCAAAATTGTAACTTTGTTACACAATAAATAAAATTTTCACCCCTTCAATTTCCTTTCTCTTCTCTTTGTCCAAGGACCAAAGGAGGATGAAGATGAATTAGGAATTGTGGGTTTCTCTTTATTTCTTTTCTCTTCTTTATTTTCTTGTTTGTAGAATAGATTTACTTTCATGCAATTTACTTTCTTGCAATTTACTTTCATGCAATTTAATTCTATGCAATTTACTTTCATGTCTTGTCTTTAATTCATAGATTAGATTTACTTTCCTTGCTATTAGTTTAGATTTTCTTTCTTTTCTTTCTTTGCTTTTATTTTTTCTTTTCTTTTGTAATTAGTTGAATTCCCATTCTCCTCCTCTTATTCTCATCTTTATTGTCTTTCTTTTATTTTCTAATGATGTGGAACTAATCCCTTGAAGGAAATTTAGGATTGTATGAAACTAGTCTAATCAATTGTATGATTCTTGAATTACTCTCTTGTGCTTAAAATAATCATGCTTAGGATAATCAACTAGAGAACTAATTGATAGAAGAAGTATTGGATAGTCTATGCTTGCCTTAAAAGTGGTAGGATAGAGTATGCTAATGAATTCTAGGATTACTATCTCGTTGTTATTTTTCTCATGAGTTTTAATTTTACTTGGATGAACTTTAGGATAGTCTATGCTTGCATTAAAAGTGGTAGGATAGGCTATACCCATTAAATCTATAGTGAAATGTGATTAAAGAGAATACTTCATGAATTCATAAATGAGATTTGCTAGTGGATTCAATTCTAGATTCCTCAATATCTTTAATTGAATTCTCCATCTTTTACTTTCTTATTTTGCCTCTTTGTTCTTGATTTTCTTTTCCTTCTTGATTTGATTTTCCTTTACTCTCCCTCTCTCTCAATCTTGTTTTCTTTTGCACAAATTTACTTACACACTCTCTAATCTTTTTACTCTCATTTTGTGCTCTTTTGCACATAATCCACAATCCATTCTCTTTTATCTCTCCACATCCACTTTCACCATTTCCTTACTTTCATTTTATTTTAATAAACTCCTAATTGTCCAGCATAATTTGAGAACCAAAACTTGAGCAAAACTCTTCCTACTTCCCGTTCCTCATGGGATCGATAATCTTATATACTATAACTTGATAAAGGTTGTATACTTGCAACTAAGGAGGTAATCATTTATTTCCCATCATAATACCCCATTTAGATGGCGAGTACGGGAGTTGAACGACTCAGAATTCGTGCCTTCCCTAATTATCTCTATGCTTCTTGCTCTTTTAGAGAATTGCGGGAAACAAGCGTGGACTCTTGGGATTAGAGACTAACTCCACTATAGGAGGTAAGCCATTGTTCTTGTCGCGGGTTTTGATTACGCTTCTTTCACTTATGTTCTCTTGTGTCAGATTTTTCGATAGAGGATTTTGATGACGATGGCCTGCTTGCGGACACCCCCATGGTCGACTTGTCACTTGAGCCGACAATTCCTAAAAATATTGAGGTTTGTTCCTCTAAAGGTATGGGCTCCCTCTCCCGTTAATTGTAGGACTAGCCATTTTGACTAATACAACTATAATTTGATGAATCTGAGGAATTCATATTATTGCTGGCAGGAACTCCTACTGAGGCTCATTCTGAACCCCCTCCAGAATTGGCCACCATGGTGGCTGCCGCACCTGACGAACATGCCGCGAGACCAACTGTAGCAGTCGGTGCATCAACGGTGGTTACCCTTCTGATAGCCCCGTTGAACCATAAAGCTATACCGACAGAAGGAGGTACGGCTCGTCCATCTAAGGATGTCTACGCCGGTCTTTGACTTCGGATTTTGAAATATTCATCCCCTCATTTTTTTGCAGGGTTCACCTCTCATCTCCATGATCTGGCGAGGGCGCTGATATCAGACGACGACCCAGATCGGATTATCATCTGTATGGAGGTGCAGTCGTTCTTTTCTTTCATGAACTTGATGATCAACAGGCTTCTCCATAGCGGGCTTTTTCTCCATCGATTTAGACCGGCCCTTGACTCTAGGATAGCTTTGATAAGGGGTGCTGGTTATTCTGAGTTAGCCAAAGCCATTGCTGATGATCTTGATCACCTGGAATTAAAGCTTCAGAACTTTTAGGGGTTGCAGGCAGCAGGTGCTTCTTCGTATGTAGCTGATCGGGTGGAGACTCGTCTAGAAGCATGGCGGCCTTCGAGTTTTCTTGGACTCGAGATTGAGATCTGTGGGGCGGGTAGACTAGGTTAAGACCGCCCTTACCGAGAAGTCAATGTTCCTGAGCCACATTCACTCTTGCATTGCATCAAGTGAGGCCAAGATAGCGCAGCTTAGACGGGAACAGGATGGAGGAGGAGAACACGAGTGTCTTGGGTGACGGGTGAGCGAAGAGGCTTCGCTTGCCATATCTAAGAAGGCTGGAGCTCGGAGCGAAGCTAGCTGAAATCGAGGAAGAAGCTGCAAAGACATTGAACACCAACGAGGAGTCTTTCAGGGCTGAGTTGCAGGTGGAGCTCTAAAAAGCTTACAACGATGAGTTGTCCCAGCTAGAACAATGAATTTTGTGTCATGAATTGGGCTAGCATGCGGATTACCTAAACCCGTTCCGCACATGACGTTGTGCTAAAAGAATGAAACTCTTTTAGGCTTAATGCTACGATGTCGAATACGTAGACTTTGTCATCTTTACGAGTAAGAGGCAGCGTGCTGGCGTTGACTTTAGGGTTATTAGCTAACCCTAGCCATCAGCGGTTGTGAGCCTTTACCGATTCCGTTTGAATCGGGCTGGCGTCTGGATTATCTATACCCGTTCATGCGTGGCGTTGTGCTAAAAGAATGAAACTCTTTTAGGCAATGCTCACGATGTCGAATCGTGAACCGTCTTTCTCCGCGGGAATAGACTACGGTGCATGTATTAGATGCGGGCTTATCCTATTGGAAGCCGGGATAAAGGTTCCCGATTTGAATGCGGTATCTTTTCAATCGGTTAAAAGACTAAACCCGACAGCAGCGTGTTGGCGTTGGCTTATCCCTCCTTAGGCTTGGGATAAAATTTCCCACCGTGTAAAGCGTGGATTGTGGTGTTATTAATAATAACTGCCATAATTTTGAATATGTGGGCTTTTCGTTCTTTTACGGTTAAGAACTAGCAGAGCAGCGTGTTAGGCGTAGACTTATCCTACTTAGGATTAGGGATAAAATTCTCAAGACTTGAATTACGGTGTCTTCTTCAATCAAAAAGACTAAGCCGTGCTTAGCGTGCTGGCGTTGGCTTATCCCTACTTAGGCTTCGGGATAAAATTCCCCAGACTTGAATTCTGGTATCTTTTTCAATCGAAAAAAAATTAAATCGGCAACGCGTGTTAGGCGTTGGCTTATCCCTACTTAGGCCTCAGGATAAAATTTCCCAAGATGAATCTTGGATTGTTGAAAAGATATAATTAATGTGGGAAAGGAAGAATTTTATATTCTGTTTTTCGATGCTGGAGAGTAAGAATTTTATATCCTATCTCCAGGTCTTCTTTTTAGGGTAAAGACGAACCCGAAATAAGAGAGGAAGAATTTTATATCCTATCTCTTGCTCCTGGAGAGGAAGAATTTTATATTCTATCTCTTGTGTAAAGGAAACTAAAAGTGGGATCTCCATTTCGAGAATCTTAGGAGGTAAAACTAAAAGTGGGATCTCCACTCCGAGAATCGAAAAGATTCAGATAACTTTCACTTTTATAGGATTCGCTACCTGATCTGAAAATAATTTTCTCGTTTATCGAGATGAAATTCCAATTTCAGCCCTAACCTTGAGAAGGCGTGACCGAAGAGGAAAGGATGGGGTCCCTCTGTTTATCACAAGGAGATCTTAACATTAAAAGTGGACCTCTTGTTCGTGGAAGGAATCAAGAGGGAATTTTGCTGGTGGATTGGACCAGAAAGATTTTTTTTGGACTCACCGCCAATGAATTTGATCAGTGAAGGATTTTATGGTGGAGGATAGATTTAGGGTTATCCTCAAGGGCAATGGGTGAAATATTTTCCGAGAAACTTCCCATCAAAATGGGTTATCCCAAATGTACTAGGGATAGTACTTTCTCAGGAACTTCCCATTTATCGGCATTAATTGTCTGTCGCCATTCTGAGTGATTAGGCGATACGCACAGTTTGAATAGGCTGTATTCATCACAAATGGCCCTTCCCATTTGAGGTCAAACTTACCTTTTTTCTTGGAATTGAGAATTATTGGTCGTCGAGCAGCGAGGACCAGATCTCCTTCCTTGAAGCTTCTCTGTCGGACTTTTTTATTAAAAGCCCTTGACATTACGGCAGTAAAACTTCGATCGTTGTTGAGCTTCCAGCGTCTTTAATCAACATTTGAGCTCTTCAAGGCGTCTTTGATGTTGTTCTTCGTCGTCATCTGGAGTTAGGCGTCACAGTGATGGGATTTGGATTTCTAGCGAATGCGACTTCACATCCGTATACCGAGAATATGGGATAGCTCCGGTAGGCGTGCGTATTGTGGTGCGATATGCCCAGAGTGCTTCTCCAAGTTTATCGTCCCAATCATGTTTATTGGTCTTCACGAGTTTCGACAAGATCTTAGTGATCGTCTTGTTGAACGCCTCCACTAATCCGTTTGCAGCAGGATTATAAGCCGTCGACGAGACGTCTTGGATCTTGAACTTCTCGCAAAATCTGATGAAGGCATTGCTGACGAATTGAGGATCGTTGTCATGTACTATCCGTCTCGACACTCCGTGTCGATAGATGACGTGATGCTTGATGAACCTGATAACGTTGTCCGTCTTCACTTCTTTAAGTGGAATTGCTTCAGCCCACTTGGAGAAGTAGTCGGTGATTGCGAGGATGAACCGATCACCTTTAACTGACCGGAGAAAAATAGGACCTACAATGTCTATACCCCACGTCTCGAATGGCCAAGACGTGGCCGAAGGATGCAAATGCTCCGGGGGTTGATGCATGTAATTTGCGTGCACCTGACATGCGTGGCACTTTCGAGCGTACTCGATTGCATCATTAATTATCGTTGGCCAGAAGTATCCCATTTTTCTGATACGATCATAAAGCTTGGGACCAGGTTGGTGTGCACTACCCTCTCCTCCGTGCGCTTCCTCAAGGACCTCTTCTGCTTCTTTGTTCGAGAGGCACCGGCGACAAGCCGTCATCTGTAGCGGCGATACAACGTCTGAGTCTCCACATCATAAAAGAACCTCGGCGCTCTTCGTCAGATCAGTTCCTTCTCTTTTACGTCTTCTAGTAAAATACCATGTAAGACATAGTCGATTATGGGAAAATGCCAATCCCGGGGCTCCAGTTCAACTCGGGTTGAGTGTGACTCTTTGATGACCACCCCCTTATCGTACTCCTCTTAGTTATATATTGTACGAATAATTAGTGAGTTCTCCGGTGACTAAGCGCTCGGGCTTCGGGGAGGTTAGCCAGCGACAACGCTAGCAGCGTCGCGTATGCATTTTGGAGGCGCGGAATATACTCAATGAAAAATTCTTCAAACGAGTCTGCCATCTCAATGGCTGCCTGGTGATACGGGATCAAGCCCGGATTCCTGACTTCGTAGTCCCCACGAATCTATTTGACTATGAGTTGGGAATCTCCAAAGGCTTCAAGATATTCTACCCCCAGCTCTTTGGCGAAACTGAGACCAATAAGTAATGCGTTGTATTCGGTCACATTATTGGAGCACGGCTCAGTCAGCGAGTAAGCCCGAGGCATCACATGCTTCCCTAGGGAAACTAAGATGACTCTAACTCCGGAAGAAATCTTAGAACATCCAGGGGTACTTGCCACGTTGGTTGCTTGAGAAGCTCCGTCAAAGTACAGCTGCCATATTTGCTGGTGCGATGTAGTGTTGACTTCGTGAGTCTCATCCGACAAGTTATCATATAACTCGGCCGTATCCGTCGTTGGGTTAGTGGCCAAGAGGTCACAAATCGCCTGTCATTTGATCGACTTCTGTTGCTTAAAGTGTAAGTCATATTGAGATAAGAGCAAGGCCCATTTCGCTAAACGCCAATTCATGGAGGCTGGTTGCGTCATGAATATCTAAACTGGATTTACGTTAGAGATAACATAAATCGTCTGTCCGACTAAGTAGTGCCGCATTTTTTGAATCGCGAAGACCAACTCTAGGCACTCCTTCTCGATCATCGGATAGCGGGACTCAGCACCCACTAAAGTCCGGCTCGGGTAATACACCGCCTGTTCGTGACCGTGGTCATCATCTTGCACGAGTAAAGCACTCAACGAATGGTTCATCGCCTTGATGTAAATCAAGAATGGTTTACCTGACTTCGGTGTAAAAAGAACGGGAGGATTCGCTAGATATGCTTTGATATCCTCGAATGCCTTTTGACAGGCATCGTCCCAGACAAATGACACGCCTTTCTTGGCTAGTTTGGAGAACGGCTGGCATTTTCCGGAGAGGTTCGATATGAATCACTGGATATAAGCTAATCGCCCCTGTAACCCTCTAAGTTCTTTTAGATTTCTCGGGGGTTATAATTCATGTATCGCCTTCACTTTATCTGGGTAAATATGAATACCCTTAGTGGTGACAACGAATCCGAGGAATTTGTCGCTGGACATTCCCAGGAAGGATTTGGTAGGGTTCATCTTTAACTGATGACTCCGCATGAGATCGAACATTGTCCTCAAGTCCTTGATGTGATCATTTTTGTTGCGGCTCTTGACGACCAAGTCATCGACGTAACACTCGACCGTTTTACGAAGATACTCTTGGAAAATCTTCGTCATCGCTCGCTGGTACGTGGCGCCTGCGTTCTTCAGTCTGAACGGCATGACCGTGTAGCAGAAGACACCAAGGGGAGTTCTGAATACCGTGTGTTTTTTATCGTCCGGGTGCATCTTGATTTAATTATAACCCAAAAAACCGTCCATGAAAGACATTCTCTCAAATCCACATGTATTGTCAATGATAACGTCAGTGATTGGAAGAGGAAATTCGCCTTTTGGGCATGCAGCGTTCAAATCTCTATAATCGATGCAGATTCTGATCGTCCCATTCTTCTTTGAAACTGGGACAATATTCGACACCCAATCTGGATGTTGTTCTTCCCTGATAAAACCTGACTCTATAAGCCTTTTAACCTCCGCTACAATCACCTCCATAATCTATGGATGAAACCGTCTTTGTTGTTGCTTGACAGGTTTGGCATCCACCCTGATGTTGAGACAATGCGTTGTCACGTTTGGGTCGAGTCCCGGTATGTCTTCATAGTTCCAAGCAAAGACGTCGATATATTCCCTGACGAGAGCAATCAATTCTTCTTTCTCCTCTGGGGAGAGACTGTTGCTAATGAATATCCCAAGCAGAGGAATCAGATGAATATCCATCTCCCGGGCCGGATAATTGGTTATCGATCAACCAGCAGCATTCGTCTTCAGAAGAAGAAATATACCCCAATCCTTTCCTGAATCCGTAATAATTATCGGGCTTCCCCTTTGGGACGTGTGCTGCCTTGGGTGGGATTTGAGGACCTCGTCGAAACAAAGACCTTCTCCTCGCGCAAAGTTATACCCCCATCTTTCCATGAGATTGCGCGCTTCTGGACTGTATCTGAACAGATGAGAGCCAGGCTTGTCGTCGTTATCCTCTTTTTGAAAAAGTGGTCAGGTACTGGAATCATATCTCCTCTACCGTAGACCAAGTCCTTTTCATCACGTGCTTTGCAGGGATGATGAATGTTGTCGAAGAGTCGGACATGCTTACGTGTTATACCGCGACGACCGGATCGGCATGTGCAACTTCGGGATCATCGTCAGGTCCTTTCATTACATCAACAAGAGACAGCGAGTACTCTAAATCATCATTTATTTTATTGTCGGCGAGTTGCCAATTACAACTTTCATCCGACGACTCTCCATCGTCAAGATTGACGACAAAAGGTACAATGTCATTTATGACAAAACCACTATCGTAATCAAGCCCATCTTCGATATCAGCTTCCTCACCGCTGTCCGTGCCTTGGGTCGATGATTCAGTATCGGACTCGTTACAGTAAAGGAGGGAGTCAGTGAAGTAGTTCTTCAACCCTTTAAATGGTTGCTTATCCGCGACCACCGTCTTAACTTCATTATTTGTGTCCACATATTTTAGACACTGATGAAGGGTGGAGGGGACTATAACATTATTATGGATCCATGGCCGACCCAATAATAAGTTATAGAAAGTCTTTGCATCAATCACATAGCATGTGACTTTAGACTTCAAATCTCCCATCTGGCACTTTATCCGGATTTTACCTAGCGGCCGAGACCCACTGGTATTAAATTCATAGATCACCGTGCCTGTAGATGCCAATTTACTGGTAGGAATCTCGGGGCCATACATCAAGCGGAGGGGCATGATACTCACAGCGAAACCCGGATCGACTTGGATTCGGTTAACTTCGCTGGAGCCAATGTATCCGGTAAAATATAGTGGCCTGTCGTGCTTTGAATTCTTCGTCTGCATGTCTTCTTTGATAAAGGTAATGCAGGGGAAGTGCTTGGTTACGAGGTTGCATTGCTGGGCTAAGGACTCTGGTTCTTCAGGACTTGGCTTGATTTGAGTGAGAAACACCTCGGAATCAGCCAGGGCTTCCTGTAGGGCCTCTCTGGTTTCTTTTGACAACCGTAGCAGCTCATAGAGAGTTATCCTCTCCGGGATGTTAGCCAACTGGGCCATAATATCGAAGCGGTACGGGGAGCTCGAACTTCCCGGTTTGTCCCTTCCAATCGGACGATTGAATCGAGACTGCTTCGGGACTTGAACCTCTTGATGTTGGGGTTGCTTCTCCTTCAGTTTGGTCGTATCCTCCTTGGCAATCGCCTGCTGCTATGATTTTTCAGCGCGCGTAGGAGGAGTCGTCGCCACTCCCAGCTCCGCCAGCGTCTTAGCATTTGGGTTAGAAGCATCGGGATACTTGTACTTGTACTCGTGTCCGCTCCTGGTGGCGAAGACTTCATGTTCCTCTTCGGGGAGCTAGGGCGTTGTCATTTGTTCGTCATCTTTCTCCAAGATTGCCGAGGTGGCGTGGCACGGTTTGCCCTTGCCTTTTGACTTCTTCTTAGATGAAGAAGTCGTCCACGGATCATCTTCAAGCAAGTCAGGGTGGACCCAGAGGATTTCGCCGTTTGGGGCTATATGTGGCACGAGCCCCTTTTCGCGCTGCCCGTGAGGATCATCATTTACCGTCTTCATCCCTACTTTCACGACGGGCTCCAGTTGAAACCAAGACACAGGCACTGATCCGAAGCTGATTGACGTCGCGTTTGCGCTCACCTTCTTTTCCTTAGACGGCTTTGGGGTAATGCCCCCTACATCGATCAAGGCCTGGATCTTGTCCTTGAGATGGTAGCATGCCTTCGTTGGATGATGGACTGCTCTATGATAAGCGCAGTACCTCGGATCTGTCACCTTATTTACTTTCTCCTAGTTCACGATCGATGACAGCTGGATCTTATTATTCTCCAGGAGGTATTTGAAAATGCCGGGAACCTCGTCTTCCTTGAAAGAGTAGGCCTTGGGGAATCTTGGTTCCGATGACTTCTGCTTTTGGGGCCGCTGCTGCCATTGGGGCTGCGATTGTTGCGGCGCTCACTGTTGAGGTTGTTATTGCAGCTGCAACTGGAACGTTTGGTTCACATCCACCACTTTTTCCTGGGCCTTCCCATTGCCGCGTGGGATGAAGTTTTGATTACGAGTATTCGCCGTCTGTTGGCCTCTTTCTGCCTTTTTCCTTTTGAGGAATCGCTCGGCTTGCTCCCCGCGCACCTTCAAGTCCTTCCATATTTTGAACGGTGTTGTTCCCATTGCTTCCAGCACGTCCAATAAAAGGTTGTTGTGGCAAGTCTGGAGGATGAATTCCTCAGTTATCGGGTCCCGACAATTCATTGCCTTATTTCGGAACCGTTTGATGAAGCTATCCACAGTTTCTCCGTCTTCTATTTTTCATCCAATAACATCCCGATGGATATCTCGGTATCATCATCAAAGAAATTGGCAAGAAACATGGCCTCCATATCGTCCTAGCTGTTAACGCTCCCCGACTTGAGACGGCGGTACCAATCGAAGGCAGGTCCTCGAAGAGTGCTAACGAATGACCGAACCATCAAGGGCTCGTCACCGAAAATAACCCCTAGGTAGGACTTGAAGTAAATCAAATGCTGAGTGGGTGAACCCTTCCCGTCAAACAGCGTAAAGTTTATTAGATTGAACTTTGCCGGATACGGGATTGATTCCCACTCTCTTGGGTATGGACATGGTATACCCGTCTTCTTTACCTCTTGGGCAGAAATCAAAGTGTTGATCTTACTCTCGAGGTCCTTTATCTTATCCTTCTCACCTACGTCTCCGTTCAGGTGATTTTGAGGAGGGCGGCGATTATTCTTGTTGGCGTTTTCGGATTTTCGCCTTCTGATCTTCATCCTGTCGGGTAATGGCTGTCCGTTTGGTGGGCGTTATTGCGGCGACTTCGATTCACCGGCGATTCATTAGTGCTTGGATTTCGGTCATGCATCTCTCTTATTTCTTTGCATGGCCATGTCCATCTCGGACTTGAAATTGTCTTTACGCTTGGCGAGCCTCTTCAAGCATCACGGGTGACTTGTTACATGCGATCATAAATGCCTCGCGGGGTTATCCCGTTGAAAATCGTATTATCGGAAGCAATTGCGAGTCAGCGTCGACGCCGTTCTCGAGGGTAACCCCTCTGCACTCTGCCATAGTTAAGTCGTCGATGGTCGGACGCAGCCGAGTGATCCGTTGAGATACCCCGGGAATGGCACGTGACGACGCCCCTTTGCTAGTCATGTTGGTGGTGACTCTTGGTAATTCATCACCCTGAGACACCGATCTTCTTCCGCGGAAGCGCCTCGACCTGGGTTTTGGCATTTTGGCGCCAAGCCTATCAAAGACCGACACCTTCTCCGGAGCTGTCTTGGTGCAGTTGCACTCTGACAATACCGCCCTTATCAATTTAGAACACATACAATGCGTGTTCAACTCTGGGGAATTTCTTTTTCAGGATTTACTCGTACCCCCAGCACGATAGTATAACTCATCGGCATGAATGTCGGAGCAACCTATCGTGTGTTGGCACGACTTCTCAGGTATAACGTCATCGTCATCAGACGAAAATATTTCCTTCTGAGGATGAACTGTGTTATCAGAGTTTCCAAAAGTCACTCGTCTCAACGTTCGCCCTTGCGGGTGTGAAGTTTCAATGGACTCTTTGTTTGGTGTAAAAATCTCCTCTCGGATTTGTATTGTTTGAATTGTTCGTTTACAAATCAAGAATAAGTCTTTTTACAACAGAAGCGAAGGGAAGGCCCTTCTTGTTTAACGTGGGTTCGTTGGTAGCGATAGGACGCCTCCCTCGATGCTCGAATCGAGTTTGCTTCCCTTGGACGATTCGATCAACGTCGCGGTCGGGCTTCACCTTGATAGAAGCTCCGTAGCGGTTGAGTCGGTTCTACCGAGCTTGCTTGGGCCGGGGCTACTATGCAAGAGTTTGCAAAAGCTCGAGAGCCTCCAAATCGAGGGTTGAGATGGAGCCTACTTCAACAATCCAAGCCTTTGCTCGGGCGAGTTGATGGAGCAAGAGAGTATCTCTTCTGCTTGCTCTTTCTTCTCAGCAGTGGTTTCTACAACCTTGTTGCCAGCCTCCCCTCTTGTTGCCCAGGAGGCTTATATATAGACCAAGGGGTGGGATAGGCCACCCTCTTGACTTGTGGGATGTGACCACTGATGGTTAAGGGGCACCATACTCTTCTCTAGCTGTGGGATGTGACCACTGATGAGGTAATGAGGACCATGCCTTATCATAACCCAGGATGTGTAGAGTGGGTGAGCAGGCGAGCCTTGCGGGTGCTCGAGCTTGCAGGCGAGTTTGCCGGACGAGGTCAACTGGCGGGCCTCTTGCGGGCGTGCTTTCGGTTAAGTAAGCGGCGAAGCGTCTGGTAGATTGAACTTGCATAAGCGATTTTGCGAATGAGGTCAATGGCGGGCCTCTTGCGGGCGTGCTTTCGGTTAAGTAAGCGGCGAAGCGTCTGGTAGCAGTTGAACTTGCATAGGCGATTTTGCCGAATGAGGTCAACTGGCGGGCCTCTTGCGGGCGTGCTCGGTTTGTAAGCGGCAGCGTCTGTAGCAGTTGAACTTGCATAGGCGAGTTCTCTTAACGGGCGGGCTTTGACAAGCAACTGGTCCTCTCCTTGACTCGTGGGATGTGACCACTAATAGGTGAGGGGCGCCATGCCCTCTAGCTGCGGGATGTGACCGCTGTAGGGGTGATGAGAGCCTGTCTCATCATTACTCGTGACGTGGAAAGTGGGTGGGCCCACTTCTCCAAGCCGCCATTGACACCGTTCAGTCAGGCGAGCAGGCGAGCTTGAGAGTTGTTCTAGATGTTCGGACGAGTTTGCTGAATAGGCGGGACCAGCTGGCGGGTCCCCTCAACGTGTGGTATTCGTTGTGCGGCGAACCCCTTCTGGCGTGCCTAGCGCCTGGCGGGGTTGGCCCGATTAGCGATCTTTGGACTCATGTGGGCGAGCTCATCGCGTGGGATGAATTCGTGCGGGCGAGCTCGCCAAACCAGCGGTACTTGAGCTCTTGCAGGCGAGCTCTTCGAAAGCAACGACCCCGTGCGGGCGAGCTCGTTAGACAAGCGGCTTTTGAGCCCTTGCAGGCGAACTTACCCCTTTGACTGGCGGGGTTGGCAATTTTTCCCGCCTACACTCTTGAACCTCAATTCACAACCCGGTGCGAGCAACTATAGGAGTCTTCCTGTCGCGGTGGTGGTGGGTGCGACTTTTCTTCAAAGGGCCCAAGCGTTCTTTAATTGAAATTTTGCCTCGATCATCGTGCAACGGACCGAGGCGCTCTAACACCGTTTTCTTACTTCGGGGTAAGTCAACAGGATCGACCGAGGCGGGAATAGATTCAGCCAGCGATTTGGATGAGCTCGCCGGAGGTGTAACCTTGCTTTGACTCAGGTCACTCTGTGACGGCCGAGCCTTGGTTGAATCAGCCTGAGGTGGCTGAACCTTAGTTGACGTTTCGAGCTTTCTCCGAATCATTGCTCCAGATTTCGGCTTCCAGGCTTGGCGCATCGTTGGTGGCTTCTTGTCCACTTCCTTCTTCTTCAACATTCGGGCCTCCTGGACTAGAGCCCGTGCGTGCGCAAGTAATGCACGGCGCTTTCGGATGCGCTCCTCGAGCGTTGAACAGTTCTGCCTGACGCGGACCCAATCACTTGTTGACGGCTTAGAGGGGTCGCCAACCATCTGTTGTTGAGGCTCTTTACCTCTTCTGGATTTGAGATCCACCTTGTAGTAGATCCCATCCACTGACTCCAGGGTCTTGGCGAATTGACGTGCCAGGCATTAGCGTCGCCTCTGGCGGGCTCTCTTTGAGAGAGTCGGCACGCCATCGGCGGTCATCTCCTGCACGGAGGAGTTCATCTCTGGAGATCCGGTGATCTTGGACGCCGGGCGAACATTATTTACTGCAACTTTGGCAGCGATGGGGTTAGAATCCTCGCCTTTGGATTCGGGATCCGAGGACTAACGGATCTTCCTTGCAGCGGAGATCCTTGGGATTTGCGGGGAGGGCGATCACGGGCGAGGATGAGAGGTATTCCTCGAACCTGGCTGGTCGAACTTCGTATTGACCTCTTCTTCGATCGGGATGCGGATTCGCTCACGATACTGGAGACCGGGCTCCAGTGGTCGCCCGACTTGTTGTGAGGAAAGTCGGTTCTTTGATCTTCATTGATTGTGAACTCGTTACAGCTTTATGCGATTACAAATGAATTCAAAAATAAAAAAAACTAAGTCTTTTTATAAGACCTGATTACAATGAAAGTCAAATAAAAATTACAACTTTCTTCAGAACAAGCGGATCGTTTATCGATCCACGCTTGTGTGGGTTCTTCTTGGTCTTGGGGTTTATCAGTGGACCGCCGTGTGATCGATCCGATGAAAGATCTACGCGATAACGGGGATTATTTCACAAAGGAAAATAATAGCCCAACCGAGTGAAATCGACCAAGCGAAGTCACAGCTCTTCTCGGGATAAAAAAAATAAGATTTTGATCCGGAGGAAATAGTGTAGATCTGATCCTCGATCTCTCGAACTTTCTGAGGGGATTATCTCATGAAGAAGGATAATAGCCCTGAGAGGTTCGCCAAGATCTTGGATCTGAGAGTCGAAGAAGATGATCGTCGAAGGCCTCCCTTTTTCTCCCAAGTCTAGATCTGGAACTTGATTTCAATTTGGCAGAGCTTCGGTTTCTTGCAAAAAAAAATCCCCCCCTTCAAATGAGACCCCTCCTCTTCTATTTATAACATTTTAGGAGCGGATGCGGTCAGCTGGGCAAAACCCGATGGCTCTAGGTGGCTCGGCTTTGGCCAAGACACCATTTGGTGTCTCGGCGTGAGACACCATTTGGTGTCTCGGCCGAGCCGCCATTATGGCTTTTCACTTCTTTTTCGGGTCTGATGGTTTGTTCCGAGACCTGTTTTCCGCTTGTTTTCCGAGCTCGATTTAATTCTGATCCGGTTTCGTGAATCCGGTCTGATTCCATCTCGTCAATATTCGCTGATTTGAAGCTTCACGTTTGGATTTATTCCATCGCTTGCACGCGATTCGTTGCTTCGTTGATCTGCGTGCTTTGCCGACTCGCTTCATGCGTTTTCGTCGACTCACTTCATGCGTTTGCATCGCGGTCACTGGTTATTACGTCGTCAATGGCTCGTCAATTGTCAACTCATTGTCATGAATCATGTTCGGGGACTTATAGGCAATTTTCGATGCCTAAAGCTTGATTGCCCCGAACTTGGGCTAACTCCTATTGGAGTCTTTTGATTTCAGCTCCTCTGTCGAGGAGCATCTCCGGTCTATGCGACGTTGGTGTAGACATGGAGAAGAAGAAGATGATGAAAGGGGCGGTGAGAATGGATGAGGATGGCTACTATTTATAGCCTATTTCAAATCTTAACTCCCGAGGCAATCACATCTTCCGAGATTTGATTGGACCGGACAAAGAGGCTATGAATTAACCAACAAACTCGGTCAAATCCATAGCGGATCTCATGGGATCTTCAATCAATAGATCCCAGCCACAAATCACGGCACAAATCTAGAGGCAAATCAGAACAAACTTTGCCAGCCAGCAAGCGTCGCCAGATGATGAACCTCGCTAGCAACAGCTCAAAATGCATTGAGCTTCGCCAACCATTGAGCTCCGCTAACCAACGAACTTTGCTCAGCAACCCAGAAATGAGCGACCTTCGCTCACACTTAAAATCAGCTGAACTTCGCTGATTTGTCCAACATCGTCTCAACATCGAAGAAGGCGAGTTTCGTTTCAAACATGGATTTGGACGAGCACAAGCATCATCAAACCTTCGATCTCAAGTCTGCAACTAAGGAAGCTACGTTCAACAGTACACCTCTGGAAACCAAGTAGGTAGATAAAGATAAGTTTTACCCAATCAAGACGACTCGAGCCACGTTCAACAGTACACCTCTGGCTATTTACCCAAAGTATTTCAATCCCTGTTACAAGCTTGAATGCAGGATCTTGAAAACTTTGGGGGGCGATTCTTGTAGACGGTCAAAATATATTTTTACTTAGGCTGATGATCAGTTTGGATCTAAGAAGTGAACGCTCATGGGCTAAACACTTCAAACGGGCCCAAAGACAAGCCCACAACGGACTACAGTGAAGATCACTTGGGCGAACTTCACCAAAAGCCGAATTCTGCGTCCATCAGTGAAGCTCACTGATGAACCCCGCCCATGTTCATTCAAGAGGACCGAGTCATCTACTTCCGAAGAAGGCGCATCCACGTTCGCGGCGACCCTCGCCCGCAACTGTAGCGACCTTCAACCACGCCTACAGCGGACCTCGCCAAGGTCACGAAGTTCGCCTAATAGCCGTTTCAGAGCTATTTTTTAGGGGATAACCGCTTCTCCATTATCTCCTACTTTAATGGCCACTTAATCCATAATTAAAGGGGCCATTAACTCTCCCTTTTAGCCTATAAAAAGAGAGGAGATCATCCATTCTAAAGAGTTTGGAAAAATAACAACAAAAAGAGCCCTACAAGCATTGCATTCATGAGCTCATCAAGAGATATTACTAAGAGAAGACTGAGCTAGCTTCAAGGCAATTCGACGCTCAACAATCAATAGAAGATCCATCATCTTAGTCGGTTCGTCAACGGAGTACAAGATTCACGCTCTACCGGCACACAGACAAGAATCCCAGGAAAAAATAAATTTTTCTTCGTTTCAATTGTAATTCTTTCGTTGTAATCTGTGTCAATTACAATACGAAAAGAACCTGAAACAACAGCTTCACCCTAAAAATAATTTGGCATACCTTTAACCTTTAGCATGCTTCTCGCCATGTCAAGTATAGTCCTGTTTTTCCGTTCAGCGACGCCGTTATGTTGAGGTGTGTAGGGAAAAGTGACCTCACGCTTTATTCCTTGTTCTTCACAATACTTATTGAATTCATTAGAAGTATATTCACCTCCTCCATCTGTTAGTAGCACTTTGATAAAGTAACTGCTTTCCTTCTCAACCAGGGCTTTAAAGCTCTTGAAACAATCAAAGACTTTAGATTTTTGCTGTAAAAAGTAGACCCATATTTTCCTTGTGAAATCATCAATAAAAGTAAGGAAGTATCGATTATTGCCGTTGGATATAGTGTTCATAGGACCGCACATATCTCAATGAACGAGCTCAAGAGGCTACTTTGTACGCCAAGTATTTTCAATACTAAAGGATGATCTACGTTGCTTTCTAAGAATACAACATTCACACAACTGCTCGGGATGATCTACAACGAGCAAGCCTCTCACCAAATTTCTTTGACCAAGCAACTTCAAACTGCGAAAGCTCAGATGTCCAAACCAAAGATGCCACAACTAAGACTCATCTTTCATATTGAAGCAATGATAAACATCATTTTGGATGTCAACTCGAAACATGCGATTATTTGTCATAGGGGCTTTAAGGATAAATATACCTCTTTTATCAAAGATTAAGAATTGATTACCAGAGAAGCACAGATCGTACCCCTTTTCAAGAAGTTGGCCCATACTAAGTAAATTGTTCTTCATATTTGGCACATAAAACACATCAGAAAAAACCTTGTGGTCTCTGTTCTTCAACTTGATGAGAACTTGTCCTTTTCCCATCACTGGTATAGTGTTGTCATCGGCAAACTTGACTTTGGACCGCATCGACTCATCCAGATCCACGAACAACTCCTTCTTTCTGCACATGTGATTAGAACACCCAGTATCAAGAAACCATGTGTTGTAGTTTGATTCTTCACCGGTTGCCGTGACCATCAACAAAGTGTGGTTATCTTTATCACCTCTTTCTTGTGCAAATCGAACTTCTTCTCCAGATTGGGAATTATCTTGGTACTTGCACTCTTTTGCATAGTGGCCACATTTGTGACATATGTAACATTCATTATTTGATTTATTAAAATTTCCTCTACCACATCCAAAGCCTCGACCTTGACCTCAACCTCATCCTCGATAATTTGAATTTGATTGATAATTGCTTCTTTGATTGCCGTCATCTCTTTGATTGTTGTTATAACTGCTACGTCTCGACTATTGTAGTATCCGTGTCCTCGGTTGTTGTAGTTCCCGTATCCTCGTCCTCTGCCATGGAAATTTCCTCCTCGCTGGTCTCTTTCATCCTACACTCCTTTGTTATTCTTTATAAAAGCTTGACTTTGAAAAGCTTTCTCAAGGGGCTTCTCCGTTGACCTCTCGTTCATGCGTTGCTCGTGAACTTGTAGTGTACCCATCAACTCATCAAGTGTCATCTTGGACAAATCCTTCGATTCTTCGATTACCACCATGATATGATCAAATTTTGCTGTCAGAGATCGTAATATCTTTCCACAATTGCTAAATTTGTAACATTCTCCCCGTTTATTTTTATTTGATTTCTTAAAGCAAGTACTCGAGTCATATAATCTGTAACACTTTCAGCGGGTTCCATCTGTAAAATTTCAAATTAACGTCTCAATGTTTGAAGCCTAACTTTTTTCACCTTCTCAACTCTATAGTACGATGTCTCCAAAATATCTCACGCTTGCTTTGTTGTAGTTTGCTCCGTTGATCTTCTCAAAAACTGAATCGTTCACTCCTTAATGGATATAGAATAACGCTTTTCAATCCTTCTTCTTGATCTCACCATGGGCTTTCTTCTCGGCTTCACTTGCACTCTCTGCGAGATCGGCAACTCCGTTCTCTATGACGCCCAATATATCTTGGTACTCAAACAACATCTTCACCTGCACTCTCCACTGATGATAATTCTTCCCATCCAATATAGGAATAGAAAACGATGTCATCCCGTTTAGATTGTTCATGGCTCTGATACCACTGCTGGAACAAAAATAGCAAATAAAAAAAAATTAATAACTCGGGTTTACTGTAGCTACAGTACTCAACCTCTCTTTTTTCTGTCTCTTTTTCTCTTAGATACAAAGATGCATGAATGCCTTTTAAAGGCTTTACAAAGTGTTTCATAATAGAATTCTAGTACGATTATAATTCCTAGAGATAACTAACTCAAATCCTAGTGTGATTATGATTCCTAAAGATAACTAATTCAAATCCTTTTAGAATTAGGATTAACTTCAACAAATAATACTAAAAAAGTAGTTAAAGAACAAATAGTGCTCGTTAATTATTTAAAAACTGAGGAAGTTAGTAGTATTGTAGCTAACGCAAAGTTTATTTCTAAACATAACCTACGTTTCCTTTGAGTCTTTGATCTATGAGTGGATTTTTACTATAGACTGATTTCATTATAAATTTTGTCTCATAGTGAAAATTGAGTTTCATTGGAAAACACCAGGCCACTCTAAAATTCTCCTTAAGTTGTTAAAAGCTACTTTTCATAGCAAATTTGATTTTTAACCAGTAGGTTTCTTGTAGGACTTCTGTTAGAAATTTTGTTTCCTAATGTTCTTTCTATATGCCCTAGAATTTCATTATCATTTATCAATAACTGCATACAAACTTGATGTGCAAAGAAAAATAGTTTATGGTCTTCATTAAAAATAACTCCTTCGGGGACCAAGTTTAATGCACTCGGATACTTGAAACTATAAGAGAAATTGAAACTTAATTATGGATCTGAGGAAATCCCAACATAACTCAAACACAACAAATTATCAAAATAAACCAAAAACAAATATCTCCTTCATAAATATGCTCTCCTCATTAAGCAAAATTATGAAGTAAGTAATTACCTAGATAGATGGGTTCTCTCATCAATCTCAAAATCCCTAAACCTGTATCAAAAGAAGAAAATTACAAAATATTTACTATACCATCAAAGGGAACATAAAGAAATTATTACTTACAAAGGAGCATTTAATCGAATTGATAGAGAGAGCTCTGAGGTTCAAGAGTGGGGAGAGAGCAATTTATAGAGATGCCAAAAGTCATATTTTGTATGCTGCGCTTGCAAAGGGGAATGTGATCAGGTTGATCGAGTGAGAGTCGTCGAGGTTTAGAAAGAGAGATGTCGATGCAAGATGATTTATTGATCTTTAATTTTTAATTTAATTTAGAAATGGGAATTATCAACTGCATTGGATTTGGGATGATAATTATCAAAATGAAAAGGGTAAAATAGGTAATCAAAAGTTTTGACTCTCATATCCTCTTTTATAAATAGTATAGATAATAAGGAAAATGAGTTTTAGTCTAGAAGAATTTGTTGTAATTTCATATTTATTCATTTGTCATTTTATGTTGTTACGATCATTGAGCGAAGTATATAATGAATTGTTGATTACGCTTAATGTCATATGAAATTAGGCATTTTAGAAATAATATTTATTCAATTGTAACCAATATTTATTTTGTGATAATTCAAACAAATTAAAGAGAAAGAAAGATGCATATGATCTAGTTATGGTTAGGATGTGATGTGTTCTTGCTTCCTCTCTTTCTAATACCTAGTGATGGGAAATAAATGATTACCTCCTAAGTTGCAAGTATACAACCTTGATCAAGTTATAGTATATAAGATTATCGATCCCACGAGGAACGGAAGTAGGAAGAGTTTTGTTTAAGTTTTGTCTCATAGTGAAAATTGAGTTTCATTTGGAAAACACCAGGCCACTCTAAAATTCTCCTTAAGTTGTTAAAAGCTACTTTTCATAGCAAATTTGATTTTTAACCAGTAGGTTTCTTGTAGGACTTCTGTTAGAAATTTTGTTTCCTAATGTTCTTTCTATATGCCCTAGAATTTCATTATCATTTATCAATAACCGCATACAAACTTGATGTGCAAAGAAAATAGTTTATGGTCTTCATTAAAAATAACTCCTTCTGGGGACCAAGTTTAATGCACTCGGATACTTGAAACTATAAGAGAAATTGAAACTTAATTATGCAGATGCTGAGGAAATCCCAACATAACTCAAACACAACAAATTATCAAAATAAACCAAAAACAAATATCTCCTTCATAAATATGCTCTCCTCATTAAGCAAAATTATGAAGTAAGTAATTTACCTAGATAGATGGGTTCTCTCATCAATCTCAAAATCCCTAAACCTGTATCAAAAAGAAGAAAATTACAAAATATTTACTATACCATCAAAAGGGAACATAAAGAAATTATTACTTACAAAGGAGCATTTAATCGAATTGATAGAGAGAGCGCTACGAGGTTCAAGAGTGGGGAGAGAGAGCAATTTATAGAGATGCCAAAAGTCATATTTTGTACGTTGCAGTTGCAAAAAGGGGAATGTGATCAGGTTGATCGAGAGTGAGAGTCGTCAGGTTTAGAAAGAGAGATGTCAGATGCAAGATGATTTATTGATCTTTAATTTTTAATTTAATTTAGAAATGGGAATTATCAACTGCATTGGATTTGGGATGATAATTATCAAAATGAAAAGGGTAAAATAGGTAATCAAAAGTTTTGACTCTCATATCCTCTTTTATAAATAGTATAGATAATAAGGAAAATGAGTTTTAGTCTAGAAGAATTTGTTGTAATTTCATATTTATTCATTTGTCATTTTATGTTGTTACGATCATTGAACGAAGTATATAATGAATTGTTGATTACGCTTAATGTCATATGAAATTAGGCATTTTAGAAATAATATTTATTCAATTGTAACCAATATTTATTTTGTGATAATTCAAACAAATTAAAGAGAAAGAAAGATGCATATGATCTAGTTATGGTTAGGATGTGATGTGTTCTTGCTTCCTCTCTTTCTAATACCTAGTGATGGGAAATAAATGATTACCTCCTAAGTTGCAAGTATACAACCTTGATCAAGTTATAGTATATAAGATTATCGATCCCACGAGGAACGGAAGTAGGAAGAGTTTTGTTTAAGTTTTGGTTCTCAAATTATGCAAGACAATTAGGAGTTTATGTACATGGTGAAAGTGGTCATGAAAAGAGTAGAGAGTGGGTTGTGGATTATCGCAATAAAGAAAAGGAAATGTGTTGTGGAGAGATTGAGATTGTGAAGGTGAATGAGTGTAAATAAAGGCAAAATGAAAGTGAGAAAATGGGAGATTAGAGAATGGAAACGGATGTATGTAAATAAACCAAAATGAGGATGAGAGAATGTGAGAAGTAAAAGGAAAAGAAATCAAGAGAGGAGAAAGACAATTAAAGAAAAATAAACAAATGAAAAACAAGGATAAGTGCAAAATCAAGAATGTAAAGTATGGAGGATTAGTTAAAGATATGATGAATCTAGAGTAGATCCACTTAGCTTATCTCAATCTCACATGAATGAGTTGGATTTGTTAGCTAGTTTCAAACAATCTCTAGGGATTCCACAAGTATTAGCTCCACACTTAGAAAAGGGGTAATTCCCTAGAGGGTTCTAGCCTCAAGGTGAATTAAAGAAAAGAAAAATCTATTCTAGAAAGTAAATGCAAGAATTAAATACATTGCATGAAAGTAAATTGCATGAAAGTAAATTGCATGAAATTAAATTGCATGAAAGTAAATCTAAGCCACAAAGCAATTAAATGAACAAGAAAGAAAATGAAAAAGAAATAAAATAGAAACCAACAACTCCTCGATCTTAATCTAATCCTCCTTTTGGTCCTTGGATTAGAAGAAGAGAAAGAAATTGAAGGGTGAAAAATTTCATTTATTGTGTAACAAATGTTATAATTTTTGGAAGGTCTTCTCAATTAAGAGTAACCCTCCTCTCCAAATGGAGTTTTTACAAAATATTTCACAATCTCAAGCCCTCACTCTACCCCTCTATTTATAGATAACAAGAATCTCTCACAACCTTTGGATTTGCCTTGGCCCCCAAGTAACACTCACAACCATAGGATTTAGGTTAGCCCCTAAACAACCCTCATAGCCATAGGATCTCTCCAAATAATCTAGACCATTGATTTAATCCTTGAGAGATGGGCTTTGTGGGCTTTATTTCTTTTGTATTTAATTCTTTTAAGACTCTTGGGCTTCTCTTAAATGCTCTTGGGCTTCTTAGAATTTAACTTGGCCTTCAAATAATTGAATATACATCACTTAAATTCAGATTTCTATCATAACCCACTGCTGCTGATAGAATTTTGAGAATCTGGTAATTTGTATGGCTCCGTCTCGTCGAGATAGGCAATTTTCATATATAATATGTTGAATTCGCTTCGGGATTGAGAGATATCGCCTTTTGTTTCGGTTGACCATCCCGAGCACGAATTTGACTTTATTTTTCCATATTTGATTTTGATTCTCAATTGTAAGCCAAGTTATTAATAATTCTGACCAAGAAAGTAATGTGTGTTGAGATTTTGCTTCTAAACTTAGTCGTGGGCTTTGGATTTAGGCATTCTGGGCTTCATTAGAGATCTTTTGGGCTTGAAATAATCTTCATTTGGGCTCTTATTCAATAATACTCCATTAGCCTGCAAATTAAAATAAAAATAGTTATTAGTAGGATATTTATTCATATAAAATAGGTAATGAGGGTATAAATTTGTAATTAAAATGTGATAATCAAATACCCCCACACCTAAACTTTTGCTAGTCCTCTAGCAAATAAAATAAAAAGAAAACATAACTCACTTTCGCAGGAATCGCGATTGTATTTAGCATACAACAAGCCTTTAAACCCCTAGGTTACCCTAGTGGACGAGTTGTAGTCTCGTAGGGTTCTGATGAATATACCCACAAAATTCAGTCAACTTGCCAATTTAAAGAAGTTAATGAAATAATTAATTCATTTGATATATTCAACCATTCCAATTGAAGTTGGTTAATCTTGAAAACGTTTTATCATAACTCCAATGTAATTTTCTTAAGAAAATCCTTTCATTATAGTTATACAAAACTAAGTTTAACTCAAAAATTTAATTAAAAGTTTTGAAAAGAACATGCTAACTCTTTGTTTTAAACAAACTTCAAGTCTTTTAATCCATTTAATTCTTCAAGAACATATACAAATATAACTATATATAAAAACATGGTTAGTATGAATTTTTTTTTACTCTTTATTCCTTGGTGGTTTTGTTCTTTTTAATCGGGCTTTCTAAGTGACCATGTAGTGAGTTTTGGGCCAATGAATCCCAACCCAATTGGGCTTAGGTCATTAAGCATAGAAATACTCCTCGGGCTTAATTACTCAGTCAACTTAGGCTTAGTAAAATAAAACCACCAATGATTTTAAGAGAATTTTTTTTTCTTTTTGTTAAGTTAGTATAATATATATATGTGTATATGTATATATATTCTGAACAATATTTGGATCAAGACAACTTGAAAAATTATTTTCAACTCTAAGTTAGGCATGAAAAATTTTCATTACTTTAATTAAAAGTCTAAGTTAAAATTTAAGTAAAATATACTACTTTGAAAGTCATTTCTTAAGAAATTTATTTGGAATTATCATAAAAGGTAAACTTGAGTATAGAACTAACTAAGGATTAAAAGACTTAAATTCTATCAAATAGATCAATTATTAATCAACTCTATTAAGTTGGCAAGTGACTATTTTTTATGAAAAGAGGAAAAAATGACATAAAAAGAAAAATAGTAAGAAAAAGAGGAAAAATGACTAAGATAAAGAGCAAAATGACTAATTCTCACCCCCACACCTAAATTTTGCATTGTCCTCAATGCAAATTCTATTATGCACAAAGTAAAACAGATAATAATTGAAGCACTTACATTTGTTCATTAACTTGAACAATGATAAAAATGCAAATACCTTCAAGATGAGGGGTGAAGCCAAAAATTTATTCTCTCTTTTTTTTTTGAAATAAAGAACAACAAGAAACTCTCACATGAGAGAAGAATAAATTCTTTTATTATTATGAGATAAAAATAAAATGTAGAATAAAAGATGAAACATGAGAAGCTCACATTCTACATTAAATCCTACCTTATTGCTAAAAAATCTACCCCGAAATTTAAAGAATTTCAAAATGATATAATCACTGATGTGCTTAAATTCCAAAAATTTCAGGGTTTTTAGTGATGTTTGCAGCAATGGAAGGTAGGTATTAATGGTTGTATGCTTTTTGAACTTAGATTCGTTATTAACAAAAATTTCATCAAAAATAAAATCTTGTTGTTTTCTATTTTCCAAAAATCTAAGTTCATTGACAAAGGGTTCTTCAAATGTTGGCTTCAAGATGCATGTATTCAACATAATTCTCTCGTTCTGAAGGACTTGATTATTAACCTGGTTACCTGACTGTTGTGAATGGATTGCATTCACTTGATCTTGAAAAGTTGAACTTGACACCGCGTTCCTTGGATTGGTCACGGGTTGACTCGGAAATGATCCTTTCTCTCTCTCACTTATAGCGCCAGCTAGTTGACCAAGCTGGGTTTCTAATCTAGCTATGGCTTGAGTGTTGGAGTTGAGAATTTGTCCTGTTGATTGCATAAAGGAGTTCATCGTGCTAGATGTTTGAGTCAACAAGTTCGTGGTCTGTGTAGAGGTTTTAATCAAGGCTTCCAAACCCCTTTCCAAAATATTAAGACGTTTCTCAACATTTGAAGGAATATGATTTGTAGATTGATGATGAGGAAACTGATTTGGAAATGACTGATTTGATTGTGGAAAATTGGTTTGAGTGAAAGCTGCGTTGCCCTAGGGAATTGTTGGTTTGAAGAGGGAGTGAAATTTTGATTTCAGAAATTACCACGATTCCATGCAAAATTCGGATGATTTCTCCAACCGGATTATAGGTTGGAGAAAATGGATCATGTCGGATCTTTGGAATCACGACATTCATCATTCTAGAGATTGAGTATTTCCTAAGAGTGGACATTGCTTTGAAGCATGGGTCAGAAAGACGATTATGACAACTGGAGGAGAAACTTGATTGATTTGTCGGGAGCTCGTTCTTTGGTTTCTAAAATTTCTAACTGCGTAGAATTGTAGCCATCTTAGCTTCAGAGGCTATGTTTGACTCTAAGGAAGGACCTCTAGAACTGGATTGGGGAACTGATGAATCACGTGTTCCCACTGCATGGTTTTCTCGGATAAATTCTCTAAAAAGTCCCAAGCTTCGTCAGTATTTTTCTTCATGAAATCCCTTGACACATTGACTCTAAGGAAGTTTTTGAAGAATAATCCAATCCTTCATAAATGATTTGGCATAATCGCCACTTTTCAAGACCATGGTGAGGACATTGGATAAGAAGATCTTTGAATTTATCAAAATACTTCCAAAAGGTTCTCCTGGATAATTTTAAAATTTTGAATGTTGTTTCTAAGCTTGTTGTTTTGTGGATAGGAAAGAATTTTTTTGAAAAACTGCTACAAATTCACCCCAAGTTGAGATGGAATCGTGGGCAAGCTATCTGATCATTTTTGGCTTTGTCCTTAAGGGAAAATGGAATAAATCGAGTTTGATCGCATCTTCGGTTAAGTCCCTCATCTTGATCATGAGGCAAACTTCTTCAAATTCGGAGATGAAAATGTAAGCGTCTTCGATTTCTACTCCTAGGAATTTGGGAAGCATGTTAATAAAATACGGTCTAAGTTCAAAATTTGCTCCATTGACCTCGGGGAGTTTTATGCAAGAGGGGATTGCATTTCTAGTGGGGTAACAAATATCTTGAAGAACAGGTGGGTTGGTATTAGCCATTTCGTTTGGTTCAAGAGATGGATCAAAAGCAATTAAGCGATTGGTATTCTCCCTAACCCAAGTTTGCATACACCAAAATCAATTTTTTTATTTTTATGAAAAGGACAAGAGAAAAAGTTAAGAAGATGATGAGAAAAAAAAAGAAAAAGGAAAACTAACTAAAAGCAAATCAAGGCAATCACTTTTCAATCACCCTAACTCTAGGGTTAAGCCTAAACTTGACTTAGACCAGCTCCTAACCAAAAATTCCCTTAGTGAAAAGATCAAAGTTTACTCAGGTAATTAGCCGTAAGGATAGTACTAGAGGAGATCAAAGATCAATTAAGTACCTCTTTCCTTATGAGTTTCACGCAACCCCTAAACCTTGCCTTAGACACCAATTAATCCAGATAAACTTGGACCGGTTCACTTAAGGATTTCTTGTTCCTTAATGAGCTCGAATCCTTAGGGGCCAACGTCTAATCAAATTTTAAGAGGCTTGGGTAAGTGTAGTGAGGAATTAGTGATTTTTGGACTAAGGAAAGGGTGATGAAATCCCTCACCTTATCTTGATTAATGGGTTTTGCCCTTAAGATATTTTCAAGTGTGTGCCAAATCAAGATGCTCAAATCACTTGGTGAATTCCTACTATTATATGAAATGCAACCCTAGAAATTAAAAGCAACTAAAAGGATGCAAAATAAAAATCTTTTTATTTTTTATTATGGTCGACAATCAAAGAAATGAAGTTTATTAGGGTCGACAAAGGTAAAATCTTTTTTTAAATTTTTTATCCTAATTGTCTCTAATGTGAATGAACTATCTAAAGGGTGGAATTGAGAATACTAGAAAGAAGAGTTACCCACTAATCGCTATCCAAAGCCTCGTTGGAGGCAATTCTTCAATCTTGAGTCTTCAACTCTTGATCTTCAAGCTCCAAGTTCCTACACAAAAGAAAACACACAAAATAAGGAACCAAAATCAATAAAATCCTACTTATGCACCGTCTCCTAAGAAGCGCCAAAACTTGATGGGAAATAAATGATTACCTCCTAAGTTGCAAGTATACAACCTTGATCAAGTTATAGTATATAAGATTATCGATCCCACGAGGAAGGAAGTAGGAAGAGTTTTGTTCAAGTTTTGGTTCTCAAATTATCATAAGACAATTAGGAGTTTATGTACATGGTGAAAGTGGTCATGAAAAGAGTAGAGAGTGGGTTGTGGATTATGCGAAATAAAAGAAAACGAGGAAGAAAATGTGTTGTGGAGAGATTGAGATTGTGAAGGTGAATGAGTGTAAATAAAGGCAAAATGAAAGTGAGAAAATGGGAGATTAGAGAATGGAAGCGGATGTATGTAAATAAACCAAAATGAGGATGAGAGAATGTGAGAAGTAAAAGGAAAAGAAATCAAGAGAGGAGAAAGACAATTAAAGAAAAATAAACAAATGAAAAACAAGGATAAGTGCAAAATCAAGAATGTAAAGTATGGAGGATTAGTTAAAGATATGATGAATCTAGAGTAGATCCACTTAGCTTATCTCAATCTCACATGAATGAGTTGAATTTGTTAGCTAGTTTCAAACAATCTCTAGGGATTCCACAAGTATTAGCTCCACACTTAGAAAAGGGGTAATTCCCTAGAGGGTTCTAGCCTCAAGGTGAATTAAAGAAAAGAAAAAATCTATTCTAGAAAGTAAATGCAAGAATTAAATACATTGCATGAAAGTAAATTGCATGAAAGTAAATTGCATGAAATTAAATTGCATGAAAGTAAATCTAAGCCACAAAGCAATTAAATGAACAAGAAAGAAAATGAAAAGAAATAAAATAGAAACCAACAACTCCTGATCTTAATCTAATCCTCCTTTTGGTCCTTGGATTAGAAGAAGAGAAAGGAAATTGAAGGGTGAAAAATTTCATTTATTGTGTAACAAATGTTATAATTTTGGAAGGTCTTCTCAATTAAGAGTAACCATCCTCTCCAAATGGAGTTTTACAAAATATTTCACAATCTCAAGCCCTCACTCTACCCCTCTATTTATAGATAACAAGAATCTCTCACAATCTTTGGATTTGCCTTGGCCCCAGTAACACTCACAACCATAGGATTTAGGTTAGCCCTAAACAACCCTCATAGCCAGGATCTCTCCAAATAATCTAGACCATTGATTTAATCCTTGAGAGATGGGCTTTGTGGGCTTTATTTCTTTTGTATTTAATTCTTTTAAGACTCTTGGGCTTCTCTTAAATGCTCTTGGGCTTCTTAGAATTTAACTTGGCCTTCAAATAATTGAATATACATCACTTAAATTCGGATTTCTATCATAACCCACTGCTGCTGATAGAATTTTGAGAATCTGGTAATTTGTATGGCTCCGTCTCGTCGAGATAGGCGATTTTCATATATAATATGTTGAATTCTGCTTCCCGGATTGAGAGATATCGCCTTTTGTTTGCGGTTGACCATCCTGAGCACGAATTTGACTTTATTTTTTCCATATTTGATTTTGATTCTCAATTGTAAGCCAAGTTATTAATA
Organism: Asparagus setaceus; assembly: GCA_012295165.1. NCBI lineage: Eukaryota > Viridiplantae > Streptophyta > Magnoliopsida > Asparagales > Asparagaceae > Asparagus > Asparagus setaceus. The sequence continues at coordinate 53,724,905 of CM022702.1, read as the reverse complement.
ATTCTGACCAAGAAAGTAATGTGTGTTGAGATTTTGCTTCTAAACTTAGTCGTGGGCTTTGGATTTAGGCATTCTGGGCTTCATTAGAGATCTTTTGGGCTTGAAATAATCTTCATTTGGGCTCTTATTCAATAATACTCCATTAGCACGCAAATTAAGATAAAAATAGTTATTAGCGGATATTTATTCATATAAAATAGGTAATGAGGGTATAAATTTGTAATTAAAATGTGATAATCACCTAGCAAGTATGCTAGAACACTATTTTGTTACATATGCAATGCAAGGATATTAGGTTAAAGATAAAAGGTAAATATAAAGTATTTTTGAGAAAGTATTTGTCATAATTTTTACTTATTTGTAATATTGTTTAAACAGTAGAACGTGAGAAATATAAAGTTGAGTTGACAACTAATGTGTCATCCACTTTCTTTGTTTCCAGGTTGATTGATCTGAAAAGGCAATAGAAAGAAGAAAGAATATCATGATTTCTCTCCTATCAATTTATTTTCGATACAATTTCTAAAAACAATGTGAGATACTTAGTATTCCTAAACACGAAGAATAAAACATCATTCCTATATATTTTCCAGTTGTCAAACATGCCCTTAGGTTTATACATGTAGATGCACGATTTTCTAAGAGTAATTTGCAAGTAATCTTTTCATTTATATCTTGAATATCTTCACTTTTATATTAGGCTCAACACTCCTAACCTCACGAGGGGGCTAAGAACAAATGAATCTAGGAACGTTGTGTACTAAAAGAACAAAGAATGATATTAGCACTATTTAAAGGTGCGGAGAAAGTAGTTATTGAGTTATTTGTAAGTTTATTCTTTTTAAAATTGTGATTTATTTTCTGACCCACTTTGTATAGAAAATTAAATTAAAAAAATCATACATTTGATTGTAAATATTTGAAAGAGTTATTTACACTTCAATACCCAAAAGTTTCACTGTTTTTAATTTTGATATCCTAAATTTCCTTTTTGATAATTTAATACCTCAAAGTTCTTAAATCAACGTCAATTTCATAACTTATACTCCTATGAGGTTTAATTTTGCTCCTCACCTTTCCAGAGCTAAAGAGATTGAATTTTTATAACAAAATACTTTCCCGATCACTTCTATATACGTTTATATTCTTGCACAAAATTTTATGTCATGGAAGTGCAAATAACGCAAAAGATTGTACTGAAAAGAGAAGCGCACACAATTTCTCCAAAACGCAAGGCTCTATATGCAAAATATTTTCCCTCTCTTTCTTTCCCCAGCTCCTCAAAACCTCCTCAAAACCTCTCACCATTTCGATTCAAAATCCTAGGGTTTCAAAATCTCAAAAAAATGGAGAAGGAAAAACCCTGCACTCTCCTCCTCCACGTAGAAAACTTCACTCCCGCCATCTCCAACGAAATCAAGCGATCTCTCGAATCCAGCGACGTCGAATCCAAGATCGGCGCCATGAAGAACGCCATCAAGCTCCTCCTCGACGGCGAAACCCTAGCGCAACTCTTCATCACCATCGTCCGCTTCGTTCTCCATTCAGACGACCACACCATCCAAAAGCTCCTCCTTCTCTACCTCGAGATCGTCGACAGGACCGATTCGAACGGCCGAATCCTCCCCGAGATGATCCTCATCTGCCAAAACCTAAGGAACAGTCTCCTGCACTCCAACGAGTACATCAGAGGAGTTACTCTCCGATTCCTTTGTCGGATCTCGGAGCCGGAGATTCTCGAGCCTTTGATTCCGTCGATCGTGTCGGATCTCGAGAATCCTCATCCGTTCGTCAGGAAAAACGCCGTGATGGCGATCGCGGCGATCTACAAGCTTCCGCAGGGAGAGCAGGTGCTCGCCGATGCGCCGGAGATGATCGAGAATTTCGTAGCGGCCGAGGAAAATCCGTCGGCGAAGAGGAGCGCGTTCTTGATGCTTTCGAACTGTGCGCAGGATCGAGCGGTGAGTTTTCTTCTCTCGAATGCTGATAGGGTTTCGGATTGGGACGAGCAGCTGGAGATGGCGGTTCTCGAGTTGATTCGAATGCTGATAGTAGAGAGTGCAATCTCTACGATTAAGCAATGTCTCGGAGATCTCCCTTTCAATATTGGTGTCTGAGGTGAATGATGCTTCGAAGAGTTCTCAGAAAGAGAACTCGACAGCCACCCAGAGAGCTGCATCTAAAATGACTCTTTCAGCGCATGCTATTATTCCTGCATCTGAAATGACTTCGACAGAAAATTTGAGATATTTCATTCTGCTTGGAGGCTTTACCTTGGGAGCTGTTGTGGCTTCTACTCTGACTAAGTTAGTTCTGAGATTGGAGGAGGTACAACTATCAAAGGCCGAAGTGAACAAACAGACCGCTGGGGCTTTATTGATTGTGGTGTCTATGCTGCAACTGGGCCAATCCTCGTGCCTTCCCCATCCCATTGATAATGACTCTTTGTTAGATTTAAATCTAATTAAATCTATTTGTGGGCACATATGTTAAATTAATGTGTAAATTTATCACTTAAGGAAACCCACTAAAGTGATCAATTAAGTTGGGTTATCGGGTATTTATATATTGTCATGGGCTAAATGTGCGATACAGGGTTGTAATTACAATTTGATGAGGGGCCAAATTGTAAAAGTGCAACACCTATATATATGGGGTTATGGTCCCTAATCTAGGGTTAACACAAGAATTCTCATCTCTTTTACCCCATCTAAGAAAAGAGATCTAAGGAAGAGAAGAAGCCCTAAGATTAGAAGATCCATCAATCCACTCAAGATCCAAATCATGGATTGGTATTGCTTCCATACTTATGATGTTTATCTCTTTGGATTAATCATGTTTAAGATCCTTCAGATCTAACAAGTGGTATCGAGCCAAATTAAGTGATTAATTCTTAGGGATTTAAGATTAAAAATTGGGTTTTGGATCTAATCTATCTTTGATTTGAGCTGTTCACGGATGAGCGGTAAAGATCGTTTTTTCTTCTTGTTCACGGATGAACAAGAAAAGAACGAATTTTATCGTTTTTTCCTTTCGATTTTGGGGTTTTGGCGTCGTCCCTTGGTCCTCTGGCGTGATTCTTTGGCGGCTCCCCTTGGTCCTCGCCCGGTGAAGCTTCTTTGGCGGCAGTCATCAAGTGAAGCGGCGTATCGAGAACCCTAGGGCTTCAAACCCTAGGGTGCGGGAACCAAATCGGTGGCGGCTCGGTTGAAACCTAAAGGGTGAAAGGATCCAGCGAACCTCGTGTTCGTTCTTTCGGTCGAACCTCGTGTTGAACTCAAGTCGAACCTCGTGTTCGTTCTTTCGGTCGAACCTCGTGTTCGTTCTTTCGGTCGAACCTCGTGTTGAACTTGGCGAACTTGTTCGATTGATGTTCAACGAACCTCGTGTTCGTTCTTTCGGTCGAACCTCGTGTTGAACTGAGCGAACCGGTTCGATTCAGCGTTCAACGAACCTCGTGTTCGTTCTTTCGGTCGAACCTCGTGTTGAACTGAGCGAACCGGTTCGATTCGGCGAACTTCATGTTCCTTTTGTGGGCGAACCTCGTCAAATTTTGAAGTTGTGGCGAACCTCGTCAAACTTAAGTTGTGGCGAACCTCGTCAAATTTTGAAGTTGTGGCGAACCTCGTCAAATTTTGAAGTTGTGGCGAACCTCGTCAAACTTAAGTTGTGGCGAACCTCGTCAAATTTTGAAGTTGTGGCGAACCTCGTCAAATTTTGAAGTTGTGGCGAACCTCGTCAAATTTTGAAGTTGTGGCGAACCTCGTCAAATTTTGAAGTTGTGGCGAACCTCGTCAAATTTTGAAGTTGTGGCGAACCTCGTCAAATTTTGAAGTTGTGGCGAACCTCGTCAAATTTTGAAGTTGTGGCGAACCTCGTCAAATTTTGAAGTTGTGGCGAACCTCGTCAAATTTTGAAGTTGTGGCGAACCTCGTCAAATTTTGAAGTTGTGGCGAACCTCGTCAAATTTTGAAGTTGTGGCGAACCTCGTCAAATTTTGAAGTTGTGGCGAACCTCGTCAAATTTTGAAGTTGTGGCGAACCTCGTCAAATTTTGAAGTTGTGGCGAACCTCGTCAAATTTTGAAGTTGTGGCGAACCTCGTCAAATTTTGAAGTTGTGGCGAACCTCGTCAAATTTTGAAGTTGTGGCGAACCTCGTCAAACTTAAGTTAGTTCTGAGATTGGAGGAGGTACAACTATCAAAGGCCGAAGTGAACAAACAGACCGCTGGGGCTTTATTGATTGTGGTGTCTATGCTGCAACTGGGCCAATCCTCGTGCCTTCCCCATCCCATTGATAATGACTCTTTGTTAGATTTAAATCTAATTAAATCTATTTGTGGGCACATATGTTAAATTAATGTGTAAATTATCACTGGAAACCCACTAAAGTGATCAATTAAGTTGGGTTATCGGTATTTATATATTGTCATGGGCTAAATGTGCGATACAGGGTTGTAATTACAATTTGATGAGGGGCCAAATTGTAAAAGTGCAACACCTATATATATGGGGTTATGGTCCCTAATCTAGGGTTAACACAAGAATTCTCATCTCTTTTATCTAAGAAAAGAGATCTAAGGAAGAGAAAGCCCTAAGATTAGAAGATCCATCAATCACTCCAGATCCAAATCATGGATTGGTATTGCTTCCACTATGATGTTTATCTCTTTGGATTAATCATGTTTAAGATCCTTCGGATCTAACAAGTGGTATCGAGCCAAATTCGTGATTAATTCTTAGGGATTTAAGATTAAAATTGGGTTTTGGATCTAATCTATCTTGATTTGAGAACTGTTCACGGATGAACAAGGTAAGATCGTTTTTCTTTCTTCTGTTCACGGATGAGCGGAAAAGCGAATTTTATCGTTTTTCCTTTCGATTTTGGGGTTTTGGCGTCGTCCCTTGGTCCTCGGCGTGATGCTTCTGGCGGCTCCCTTGGTCCTCGCCGGTGAAGCTTCTTTGCGGCCCTGTCAAGTGAAGGCGGCGGCTATCAGGAACCCTAGGGCTTGAAACCCTAGGTGCGAGGAACCAAATGGTGGCGGCTCGGTTGAAACCTAAAGGGTGAAAGGATCCAGCGAACCTCGTGTTCGTTCTTTCGGTCGAACCTCGTGTTCGAACTTCGAGCGAACCGGTTGATTCGATTCCAACGAACCTGTGTTCGTTCTTTCGGTCGAACCTCGTGTTGAACTTGGCGAACTTGTTCGATTGATGTTCAACGAACCTGCGTGTTCGTTCTTTCGTCGAACCGTGTTGAACTTGAGCGAACGGTTCGATTCAGCGTTCCACGAACCCGTGTTCGTTCTTTCGTCGAACCTCGTGTTCGAACTTGAGCGAACCGGTTCGATTCGGCGAACTTCATGTTCCTTTTGTGGCGAACCTCGTCAAATTTTGAAGTTGTGGCGAACCTCGTCAAACTTAAGTTGTGCTGAACCTCGTCAAATTTCGTTGTGGCGAACGTCAAATTTCGGTTGTGGCGAACCTCACAAACTTAAGTGTGGGCGAACCTCACAAATTTCAAATTGTGGGCGAACCTAGCTTTTGGCTTAACCTCGCGACTTTGGCGAACCTCGGTTCATTTTGGCGAACCTCGCCTTTTGGCGAACCTCGCTTTTATTAACTCGCTTTATGGCGACTTCGACTTTTGCGAACCTCTTTTGGAACTCCGACTTTGGCGAACCTCGTGTTCATCGGTCGAACCTCGTGTTCGAACTCAAGTCGAACCTGTGTTCGAACTCAAGTCGAACCTCGGGTTCTCACTTCCGGTCGAACCCGGCGTTGAACCTCAAGAACCTCATTAGAACTCAAGTCGAACCTCGTGTTGAACTCAAGTCGAACCTCGGGTTCTCACTTCGATCGAACCTCGCGTTGAACCTCAGTCGAACCTCATTGTTGAACTCAAGTCGAACTGTGTTCGTTCTCCGTGAACCTTGGGTTCAATTCAGATGAATTTCAAATTTGGGATTAATTGAATCACTCAAATAATCCATTAAGTCTTTTGGGCCTTTATTTCTTATGGGTCCATCTATGGTTGATTAAAATGGAGAAATCTATTTTAATTGTTTAATTTTAGTGAATCAATTATTTAATTCAAATAACACAAAGGCATTAAGGTTGTCTTTTATTCTAAATGATTAATTGAAACAAGATGTTGCCAAAGTAACCTCTCTTGTGTAGATTGTTCATGAGGGATATTAGATGTTTGTGTGGATGTTTTCGAGTAATTATTTAATCGGCCCAAAGGAAGATTAATAATTATGTAGACTACATACATCTGCGAAGATAAATGCATGACAATTATAAGGTTTACATGTGGATAATGAATCAATCCAAAGATAGGTTCATTATTTGACATCGTTATTGTCGATGTTTGATCATTGCAACAAGATATCACTTAGGTTAATATTCCGTCCAAAGACTTGATATTAATGTTGTACAAGATATCTTGGATGGGGATATGTCATTATTTGAATATTATTGATTACTAACTGAGTTATTAATGTGAAATCTTTTATTTATTTCAAATGCATCTGGCGTCAATTTACTCTAACATCAACTCAATTCCCATGCTAAATGGGACTAATTTCAAGGTTTGGAAAGAGAACATTTTAATTGTTCTTGGTGCATGGATCTAGACCTTGCATTAAGAATCGAACCCCAACCTCTCCTTTGGAAAGCACTCACGATGCAAAGAAGGAGTATGAGAGAGGTGGGGCGTTCAAATCGCATGAGTCTCATGATCATCAAGCACGGCATTAGGAAGCCTTTAGGGCACAGAATCCGAAGGGATTACTAAAGCCAAAGATTTCCTTGCGAAATTGAAAGCGTTTGCTAAAAGCGATAAGGTAAAACAAGCAGCTATTAGCGAGATTTCAATAAAGTATAAAGGCAAAGGAAATATCGAGGGAGTACATTATGGAAATGTCTCATATTGCTTCAAAACTTAAGGCGAAACTTCGATCTATGTGATGAGTTATTGGTGCATCTGGTGTTCTTGTCTCTTCACGCACACTTTAATCAATTTAAGGTCGGTTATAGCTGCGGAAGGAGAAATGGACTCGAATGAGCTCATTTCATCGTGATAAGAAGAGACAAATTGAAGCAAGATAAGGCGAGAAAGTGCTCATTTGGCCGCCCATAAGGATAAGGGCAAGAAAAGAAAGAATGATAAGGAAGGCTGCTAAGGGTCAGTTCAAAGAAACATAAGGATAATCGGGGTTGTTTCTTTTGTCATAAGATGGACACGCAAAGAAGTTGTACAAATATCACGCTGGCGTGTCAAAAGAATGCGTTCCTTACTTTGGTCTGTTCTAAGAATTTAGTCTCATACCTAGAAACACTTGGTGGTTAGATTCGGCTTCTACTACTCACATAAGTGTTTCTATGCGGGGTTGCACTGAGCTACCGAAAGCCAAGTGATGGTGAAAGACACATCTTTGTGGCGATGGACAATCGGTAGATGTGGAAGCAATTGGGCACTTTAGGTTATTGTTAGGAGCTGGTTCCTATTTGGATTTGAAAGATACTTTTGTAGTCGTCTTTTAGGCGAATTTGGTTTCTATTCCTTTATTGGACAAATCGAGGTTATTATTGTTCATTTGGAAATAACAGGTAGCTTATCTTTAAATTCAAATATTGTAGGGCCGGTTTCTTGAGTACTTTTGATAACCTATATTTGCTTGATCTGATTGCTTCTTATAATGAAACCACGACGTGGAATCCGTGGTACTAAGCGTAAATTAAATAAGGAAAATTGAATCATCATGGCACAAGCGGGTCATATCTCAAAAGGTAGAGTTGGCGTCTTGTGTCGATGGTATTTTGGATTCCCTTGATTTTCTGAGACTTTGATGTATGCATTGGTATCAAGGAAAGCAGACTAAAGTTAAGAGATTAGGTGCCAAGATCTTGAGGCGTCTTAGAATTGATACATCTGAGATATTTATGGGCCATTCCCTCGGCATCACGGAATGGTCAACAATATTTTATATCATTCATAGCGATTACTCACGTTATGGGTACCTATATCTCATTAAAGAAAAATCGAGTCTCGGATATTCAAAGCTTTTAAGGTGAGTTGAGAACCAACTCAATAAAAGATTAAAACCGTTAGATCGATCGTGGTGGTGAGTACTACGGCGGATATGATGGTTCAGTGAACAACGTCGGGACCATTTGCTAGATACCTAGAGGAATTCGGTATCGTCCCGATTACACCATGCCGGATCACCTAGCATGAATGGTGTAGGAAAAGGCAACAGGACTCTTCGGATATGGTAAGAAGTATGATTGCTCATTCTTCTTTACGAGTCACTCTGGGAGAAGCACTAAAGACTGCGACTTACATTCTTAACAGTACCAGTAAAGCGGTTGCTAAAATACCTTATGAGCTTTGGTGGTCGAAAGCCGTCTAAACACTATTTGGGGATGTCCGGTGAGAGGCAAGGCTTTATAGGCCAAATAAAAAGAAATGGACTCCAAAGCGATTAGCGGCTACTTTATGGGTATTACGAGCGATCCGGGGCTATAAGTTTTATGATCCCACTCGAGAATATTTTTGAGGCAGGAACAGCAACATTCTTTGAGGATGTTGAGTTTGGGGAGAAATAAGGTTAGAGACATTGCCTTTGAGGAGGAATTGGCTTTAAATCCAATCCATACAGTCATTTCGACAATATTCAAGTACCTATACCATTATTGTTCAAGAAATGAATCAGGAACCTCAAGAAGGCAATATTGAACAACTCTGTTCCGGAAGAACAAACTCAACAACCTCAAGAACCGTGCCATTAAGGAGATCCACGAGAGAAAGGAGAAATGCTATTCGGATGATTATATTGTATTTCTTCAAGAACATGAGGAAAGTAATGGAATGATGGAAGATGATCAATCAACTTCCTTGAGGCCATGAAAAGTTCTAACTCTCAAAAGTGGATTGATGCCATGAATGAAGAGTACAAGTCTATGCAAGACAATAAGGTTTGGGAACTTGTCCCATTGCCGAAGGTGCAAAACCAATTGGTTGTAAATGGATATTTAAAACCAAGCTGGATGCAAATGGTAATGTGGAAAAGTATAAAGCACGCTTGTAGCTAAAGGCTATACTCGGAAGGAAGGCATTGACTATCTGAGAGACTTTCTCTCGGTTTCATCGAAAGACTCTTTGGGACTATCATGGCACTTGTTGCTCATTTGGAAATAACCAGCTAGCTTATCTTTAAATTCAAATATTGTGGGACCGGTTTCTTGAGTACTTTTGATAACCTATATTTGCTTGATACGCTTGTTTCTTATAATGAAACCCGAACGTGGAATCACACGGTACTAAACGTGAATTAAATAAGGAAAATTCAAGATCATTATGGCAAAGTTGGGTCATATCTCAAAAGGTAGAGTTGAGCCGCCTTGTGTCCGATGGTATTTTGGATTCCCTTGATTTTACAGACTTTGATGTATGCATTGATCAGATCAAGGGAAACACTAAAGTTAAGAGATTAGGTGCCAATATCTCGTGACGCCTTAGAATTGATACATACAGATATTTATGGGCCATTCTACCAGATCCCGAATGGTCAACAATATTTTATATCATTCATAGACGATTACTCACGCTATGGGTACCTATATCTCATTAAAGAAAAATCCGGTCTCGGACGATTCAAAGCTTTTTAAGGTTGAGAACCAACTCAATAAAAGATTAAAACCGCTAGATCGATCGGTGGTGAGTACTACAGATATGATGGTTCAGTGAACAACGCCCGTGACCATTTGCTAGATACCTAGAGGATTCAGATCGTCTCCCACAGACACCATGCCGTGATCACCTAGCATGAATGGTGTAGCGAAAGACTAAACAGACTCTTACGGATATGGTAAGAAGTATGATTGCTCATTCTTCTTTACGAGTCACTCTGGGAGAAGCACTAAAGACCGCAGCTTACATTCTTAACAGAGTACCAAGTAAAGCAGCTTGCTAAAATACCTTATGAGCTTTGGACCGGTCGAAAGCCCAGCCTAAAGCACTTACATATTTGGGGATGTCCAATGAGGCAAGGCTTTATAGGCCAAATAAAAGAAATTGGACTCCAAAACAGTTAGCAGCTACTTTATTGGGTATTCTGAACGATCCAGGGGCTATAAGTTTTATGATCCCACACTCAGGAATATTTTTGAGACGGGAACAGCAACATTCTTTGAGGATGTTGAGTTTGGGGGGAGAAATAAGGTTAGAGACATTGCCTTTGAGGAGGAATTGGCTTTAAATCCAATCCATACAGTCATTTCTGACAATATTCAAGTACCTATACCTGTTATTGTTCAAGAAATGAATCCGGAACCTCAAGAAGGCAATATTGAACAACTCCCTGTTCCAGAAGAACAAACTCAACAACCTCAAGAACCAGTGCCATTAAGGAGATCCACGAGAAAGGAGAAATGCTATTCCGGATGATTATATTGTATTTCTTCAAGAACATGAGGAAAGTAATGGAATGATGGAAGATGATCCAATCAACTTCCTTCAGGCCATGAAAAGTTCTAACTCTCAAAAGTGGATTGATGCCATGAATGAAGAGTACAAGTCTATGCAAGACAATAAGGTTTGGGAACTTGTCCCATTGCCAGAAGGTGCAAAACCAATTGGTTGTAAATGGATATTTAAAACCAAGCTGGATGCAAATGGTAATGTGGAAAAGTATAAAGCACGCCTTGTAGCTAAAGGCTATACTCGAAGGAAGGCATTGACTATCTGAGACTTTCTCTCGGTTTCATCGAAAGACTCTTCGGGACTATCATGGCACTTGTTGCTCATTTCAATCTTGAGTTACATCAAATGGATGTTAAGACTGCATTTCAATGGAGACATTGATGAGATGATCTATATGGTACAACCAGAAAACTTTGTGTTAGGAGACCCAAAGAATATGGTTTGTAAACTAAGGAAATCCATTTATGGACTCAAGCAAGCTCCTCGTCAATGGTACCACAAGTTTCAACAAATAATTATCTCGTTTGGTTTTGAGATGAATATTGTTGATGATTGTGTATATCAAAATTCAGTGGGAGTAAGTATATTTTTCTGGTTCGTATGTGGATGACATTTTGCTTGCCACTAATGATATAGGCTTGTTGCACGAAACCAAGAGATTTCTATCAAAGAATTTTGAGATGAAAGATCTTGGGGACGCTTCTTTTATATTAGGAATCCAGATACATCAAGATCGTTCTCGAGGTATACTTGGATTATCACAAAAGAGCTATATCAATAAAGTACTCATAAGGTTTGGCATGCAAAATTGCGCACTGTGTGATACCCTCTAAAGGAGACAAGTTTAGTCTCAATCAATGCCCTAAAGGTAACCTTGAAATTCGGAAATGCAAAAGATTTCCTATGCTTCACCTGGGGAGTCTAATGTATGCTCGTGCATGTACGCCGTCCTGATATGCATTGTTGGGATTTAGGTGATACTTAAGCAATCACAGGATGGATCATTGGATCGCGATCAAAAGGGTTATCGCGGTATCTTGAGAAAATAAAAGATTATATGCTCACATCTGAAATCGATCGGTTGGAGGTCATTGGGTACTCGATTACGATTTTCTTTGGATGCCAAGACAGCCAGAAAGTCTACTTCGTGCTATATTTATATGTTAGCGGGAGGAGCTATATCATGAAAAAGTGTCAAACAGACACTTGTAGCTTCCTCCACTATGGCGGCAGAATTTATAGCTTGTCATGAGGCATCCAATCATGGAATATGGTGCGAAATTTTGTCACCGGTCCAAGATTCGAAAATATTGAAAGACCACTAAAGTTATTTTGTGACAATAAACCCTAGCCATGTATTCCAACAACAACGAAGCTCAACTAAGTCAAAACATATTGACATTAAGTTCCTAGTTGTGAAAGAAAGAGTACAGAGTGGACAGATATCCATAGAGCATATTGGGACAAACTCCATGATAGCGAATCCTTCTTGAAAGGATTACCACCAAAATTTTTCAAGAGCACACCGCCTCATGGGTGGTATTATTTGAGGATATCATGTTTTAGTGGGAGTTTGTGATTTTATTGCTTTATGAGTATTTTGGACCTATTCGCTTTGGTTATTTTTCATCGTAATAAAGTATTCGCTAACCACTCGCTACATTATGATTAAAGTTGACCTCACTAAAGTTTTCTAGGACCCGTTAAAAATAGGCATGCACGCATCACATTGCATGTAATTTTTCATGTTGTACATCCATGATTGATCTATGTCATTTGGTCAGTATCAGTATATGTGACCATTGATGGGTTTAGTCACGATAAATGTGACGAAAACCGCTTTGATCCTATATTGATATGGTCAATGGACTAGATTGTTTGGAAATACCCTTGTATGTGATAGAGATTTTGAGCTCATAAGGTAATACACATTTTAAGGATACATATGCCCAAGTGGGAGATTGTTAGATTTAAATCTAATTAAATCTATTTGTGGGCACATATGTTAAATTAATGTGTAAATCTATCACTTAAGGAAACCCACTAAAGTGATCAATTAAGTTGTTATCGGGCATTTATATATTGTCATGGGCTAAATGTGCGATACTGGTTGTAATTACAATTTGATGAGGGGCCAAATTGTAAAAGTGCAACACCTATATATATGGGGTTATGGTCCCTAATCTAGGGTTAACACAAGAATTTCATCTCTTTTACCCCATCTAAGAAAAGAGATCTAAGGAAGAGAAGAAGCCCTAAGATTAGAAGATCCATCAATCCACTCAAGATCCAAATCATGGATTCAGGTATTGCTTCCGCACTTATGATGTTTATCTCTTTGGATTAATCATGTTTAAGATCCTTCAGATCTAACACTCTTATGATAGAATTGTGCTTTGTATAAGGTTGCTGTGCAATACTGGGGATGAAGTGAGGAAGATATTGCTGCCTTCGTGTCACCAGAGTTTTGTGAAGATGCTTGCATATAAGCAGTTCAGGGAGACACAGGAGATAAAAGCAATGGCTCAGATTTCTCATGCACAGCCAGATGATCTTATTCACTTTTACCATCTGAAGAGCAGGAAGGTAAGAGAATTACAACGCTCTGTGCATTTTGTTAGTTCATGTTATTCTTGATGAGCTTACCATGCGTCTTTTATCTATACTTGGTAATATGTTTTCATAGCAAGTTTTGAGCTTTCATTTCTCATGATATTATCTTGTGTGATAAATGTGTACCTTAATGGAGTGAGAATCACTAGACAGTGTCAATATGCACCAACAATGCAACCGAGTTGAAAATGCAATAGAAAGTGGATAATAAACTGTTGGAAATAATAGACACCATTTCACAACATAGTTGGTTTGAAGATTTTGAATAAAACTGAATCATCCATGGAATTCTCAACTTAAAATATTGAAACAAGGTAAATATGTAAACTCTCTTCAGTAGTTATCTCAAATTGGATTTCACTATCGGAGAGACACCTCAAAGAAGGTGAAGTGAAATATTGTAGTTGGCTGAAAATTGGAGGAATTAGTTCATTTTTCATGAAAACTTTTCTTCTAAAGAACTTCTTATGAAGTCTTAAGCCTGGCGTTTGTTTCTTGTCTCTGCTTTAAGATAAAAATAAGGCGCTAGAAGGTGATATTGGGAACATAAAGAAGGGATTGTTGGAATCATATATGGGTTTGTAAATGGGTAACAAAGTCGCATTTTTTAAGGATATTTCATATTTGGCTTTTCATGCACTTCCATAACGTGTATGGCTTATTCCCAACCCGCACCAACACAGCAAAAGAGAAGTCCTGAGATCGTAGGATGGAGGGCTTTGATGCACCCTTTCAGAACACGTGCTAAAAAATCAATGTATTGGAGCTTTTGGAATCAGTAATGCTTGATAAAACCTCGTCGTTGGTAATTGCACACATTTCTGCAAAGACTTGGGCCTCCTGAAATTTCTCTACGAAAGTAAGATTTTTCCAGGCACTATGAATAACTTGTCACTCCAGATCTATGGCTCTGAGAACGTGCCTTTAGACATCTTTTACTCAAATGTGTTCCAAATTATTTTAACTCTGGCATTAAACACTTCTAATTAGCATCGGTATTTGCCAACTAGTCTTAATTCTGGATATTCAATGCTAAAAGCTTTTTTCGCTTGTCCTATGTCTGCTAAAGTACCCTGTAGCTCTTTCTTTATTCATGATGTACACCAGGAGATGAGCCCTTAGAGCTCCGTAATTTTGTTCTATATGAGAAAGTAGGGCGAATAGATTGTGTCACTAAAACCTGGTACTCCAATTTTCAGAAGATATTGAAACACTGCATTGTTCTTTTAGTTTTCAGAAGAGACGTATAAGGTGAAGATCTATTGATCTTGTACTATCCTACTAATCATTATGAAAAATTTGGATTGTACCTGCAGTTGCAATAATTGGTTTACTATAAAATCCTATGCTTATTGGGATAATGCTGGAACCAGTTTGTGTCGTAAAATTTCTCTCATTAATTTTGTTCTTGAGATATTTCTCTCTTGTAGGGAATGAGCCTGCTTGAGTTGGAAGATGAGCTTCAAGATGACTTGAAACGTGCAACAGGAGAGTTCCCAAGGATGAGGATGATGCAAAAAAGCTGAACCTTATTCTTCAACTCACAGGATTTAGTGATCCTGTTTATGCTGAGGCCTATGTTGTTGTCCACCATTGTGACATTGTCCTTGATGTTACCATTGTCAATCGCACTAAGGAAACACTTCAGAATCTGTGTTTGGAGTTGGCTACCACGGGAGATCTTCAACTTTTAGAGCGCCCCCAAAACTATACACTAGCACCAGAGTCAAGCAAGCAGATTCGAGCCACTATTAAGGTCTCTTCCACAGAAACTGGCGTCATATTTGGTAATATCGTGTATGAAACTTCAAATGTTCTTGAGAGAACAGTCATTATACTCAGTGACATACGCATTGAGTCATTGACATCATGAACTACATGTCTCCTGCCACTTGTGCTGATGGACCATTTAGATCTATGTGGGCACTATTTGAGTGGGAATACAAGGTATGTTTACCCTCCATTGCTAAAGCCATTTAGTGCATTAATTTATTTCAGAAGTCGAGAATGCGCTTGATAGAGTGGATGATGTTATACATGCTATAGTTTGTCGTATCTTGACTCATTATTTGCATGTTTTTGTAATTCCTAGAGGCTGTATTCTGATTTACTATTTGCATAATATTGCAAAATATTATTTATAAATCATGCATGTGGCCTAATCCTTATCCGGGAACAATTAATAGGGAGATCAGGAGTTGGATTCAAGTGCAAAGATTTGTATCGCTAATTATATTAAACTCTATTTAGAGAAATGAAACCAAATACAAATATTTAGATTGTTAGCACTTAAAACATAATTCAACCTTGAGATGCATAACTGAAAGATGGGAATTTTTCTTTATGTATTACTTAATTATGCAAAATTTGTACCAGGATTTGCCCACATTTTGACATGATATGGAATTTTAATGTACTTAACATGTCCATAACCACTTGGGTGATGTTGGCATCATATGACGTTATAATTCTTTTCATCAACTTTTCATATTAACATGTAAGTGCATCCTGTCGGAGCAAGTTTTTTCATTAATTTTCAAGGGTTCAATAAGTTCCCCTCTTTTGAATCCTTCAATAGGCTAGCCATTATGATATTGTATATTTTGTTGATTATTGTCTTGCTATCCCTAGTTCAACTCTTGCTCTCTGATTAACTCATTCCCTTGTACATGACACACAGTATAACCTGATTCCCATTTGTTTAATGATCCTTTGAATTTTCGAATTTCTTTGGCTTTTGGTTGTGAATGCAACTAAATTGGAATGGATATCCAATTTTAAGTTAATGCGGAACTTTTATGTTTGACAGCTATTAATTTTGGCTTGATGTGTCCTGTACATGGGTATTTTGTCATCTTAAGGCCAAAAGTGAGCATATGCATCATTTCTCTCTCTTATTACTGCTTGCTTTCTATATTCCATCAATGGATAATAAAGAACTAATATTTTGATGCACGTAATGTGTGCGTGAAGTAGAACCTGGGGGTGTCGTAGTCAAATTGTCAAGGAACATACAGTTTGTTAGGTTTTTATTTGTCCGAGTTTTCCATTGATTTTTCAGTGATGGCACTTCCACTGATTTTTAAAGTGAGGTCATTCTTTTTCCAAATATGGGGCATTTTCGATGAGGGAAATTCGAGCTTCCAAAAGTGGGGCTTCTCCAAATAATAGCAAAGATAGATTGACATCTCTATAACCATGCTTGCTTATTTCAAGACAATTGAGTTTCATGGCAAATCCGAAAGTACCTTTCTTCTTGTGGTGGAATTTGTCTTCAGCGGTTCTTTACTTTTATGTTCTCTTGTATCAGCCTCAAATGAACATGCGTTGAGCAAATCCATGTGTCTGTTTCAGGTGGCAGTAAATACTTCAATTCAAGATATGAAGGAATTTGAACCACATCATTGAGTTCACAAACATGAAGTGCCCATGCTCTGTAAGTATTCTCCACCCTTGCTCTTACCATTCAAATTTATAGGTTTGCATATTATGATTTCTTTTAGCTCAATTGAAACTTGTAAAATGTTCTCAAAGGGACAAAGACTGAAATTCTCAAATTAATCCTGAGTTTGCTTCTAATTAAAATGCCTCTTTGAATTATGCTTCAACCGTCAATTGTACAAATCTATAAGATTGATCAACTTATAAATCTTCAGAACTTTCATGAAATTTCTTATATTAATTAAGAGCAAGTTATGGATTAATATAGTTAGGATTAATTACATTACGATACCCTAAAGTATGGTCTAATTACATGGTTGACCTTGAGTGCATATCTACACAAGTGATCCGAGATTGGTTGTAATTATGGTGACCCTAGAATCATGCGGCAAGTTAAACTATTTTGCGATTTGGAGTTCTTTCTGGATGTTAGTTAGGGTTACTGCTAGAATTAGAATTATGGTTAAGATTATAGCAAAATTAACGACTACTAGAGTTGAATTAGGGTTATAACAATGAAACTTAAGTGACATTGCGATAACCCCATTCCTAACCCTAACCAAAACCCAAAACCCTAAATGTGAGCGATCTAATTGAACTCCAAATAAGCAAAAACAAATAGTGTCAACTTGCCAACAAATTCTAGGGTTTTCTAGATAGTACCGCCAGCTTGAAGGTCACCCTGAAGGTAACACCATACCTCAATGCCCCATGTAATTAATCCATACAGTTATTTGCTATGGAGACTGTTGCCTTTATATAACATCACTTTGTGCTTCTTCCTTGTTAAACAGAATACAAACAACGATCCTAGTTGTATTCAGGAGAATCCTGTAAAACCAATTTTGATATTGTATTACAAATAACAACAAACTTTTGAAAGTTGGTTATTTTTAAAAAACTGATTCGTAAAACTCGAACTGGCGATCCCGGTAAATATTCTGCTCGGTCCCAGGTACTTAATAAACTAGAACTTTTACCAAATTCTGAAGTGTGTCACATTTTTTGTAAATAAAGGTTTTATATTTGAATTTAAAATAAATTGTAAAAGATGTCCTTTTAATTATTAGTTCGTGTTTCACTGTTTCCTCAAACTCTTTTCAACATTTTGCTGTTTGCAAAACTTTTGGCTTAATTTTCCTATAAGCTGAATCTGTGAGAATGATTAGGTCCTTTGCCCTCTGACTAATGCTTGGCTTACTTTCTTTAAAATGTTAATGGTTTTCAGCTCTGCTCTAGATGGAGAATGTGGATTTCTTTCGGCTGTTCTTTGCGCAAAGAGCATCTTCGGTGAGCATGCTTTGTTAAACGTCAGCATCGAGCGAAGCACGACGATGGGAAGATCAGCCGCTATATCAGGATAAGGAGCAATTCTAAAGGAATAGCCCTCAGCTTAGGAGACAAGCTCACTCTCGATCAGAAAGAAACTGACCGGTGTAAAGATGAATCCAAAAGTTTCTCTCAAGTAATTTCCTAACCCTGACCTGCAGTTTTATACCTTGTACTTTTGCCGGCATTTCATCATTAGCAATGAAACCAGTTATTGGTTGTTTAGCTTTGTGTTAGTAGTAAGATGAATCCTGAAGTTTTCTCAAGTACCTTCATAATCCTGAGCTGCAGTCTCACCGTTAGCGGGGAAACAAGTTATACGTTGTTTAGCTTCATTTTGTAAATATCAAAGAAATACCACTGTTATAGGCAGCTATTTTCTTTTTGAAGTACATGGTAATGGTAGTGAATTGAATTGGGGATTTAAGGCTAGAGCTGCTGTTTCTGCAGAATGTCACTGATTTTAGTTTGATGTAAATATCAAAGAAATACCAAGTTTTCCCATCGCCAAAAACATGGACAATGAGTATTTTCTTTTTGAGTTTTCAGATATTCCCTTAAATCTTTTATTATTTGAAATAAGCTCCTCAAAACATTGATGCTTTTGGGTCCCCAGGTTCTTTTATCTTGCGACTAGTGCTCAACTGGGGACCTAGTAACTCAATGATCTGAGGTGCTAATTTCAACTCAACCAGAGTTAATAGTATTAAAATTTAAAACTTTTCTTCTTTTTTTTGAAATACCGTAAAACTATAACCGAAAACTAGACCAGTTTGCAGTTTGACAACCATGTAAAATAACAAGTGCCCATTAGCCCCAGTATTGAGAATTTTCTTATTACCTTTAAAATTGAACTTGATTCACTCAAGAGTAAAAACAGGATGATAACAATTGGTGGAAACGAATCAATTCTAATCAAATACCCAAGTATTCATATTTGGTTTGTATGTGACCATTCAAATTCATATTCCAATTCAAATGAATAGGAAACCAAGATTCTAATTTGATTCGATAGTATTCAATATTCGATAACTATTTGCTAGTTATTAATATTCGCTATTCATTAAGAGTTTTGAGTAGTTTTACAATTATTGGGTAGATATTCGGCAAATATTTGTTATCCTAGTCTTGCAATAGAGCCAAACATAACAAATCGATGAATATGCAACCCGGTGATATATAATATTCACAAATAAAAACTATCTATCCACATTTGCAAGTAGGAAAATGAAATTTTAAGGACTAAACAAGATAAACAAATACTTTATTAAACAAACTAATCAAATCAAATATACCTATGGTTAGAATCTATTTGTTTATGAACCAAATAATAAAACTATTCATTTATTATTAAATAAACTATCGAATTGAATATGACTCAATACTTAAGCTAATAAATATCAAACTATTTGTTAAATATTTGGTTCAAGCTTCCGCCCTAAACAACTGAGGGTGAAAGAGCCAAAAGAATTTCACTCATCAGGGTATCATCTGTTAAAATGCAACTACATAGATAATAAATTCAACAACGTCATACTTCAGGGGGGTCCATGCGCAATTAACCCATATTAAGTAGCACGGGGAGAATCATTCATTTCATTCCATCCATCATTAGGCTCTAGTCTAGTTAATCCAACCCCACGCTCTACCTAGTCAAAAATTGAAACTGCAAACAAGAACTTAAGCTCAAACTCCAAACGATCCCAAAAGGGAATCAAACCACTCAGCAAGCACAAGAAGGTAAACACAATCCAATGGCAAAATGTCTTTAAACCTGTAAACACTTCATTCACAACTTACGAAACAAGCCACTGATTGATCTCTAATAAACATGGAAATTAAGCATAATAAACCGCACATCGCTCTAATGGCTCAAAGCTGTCTGTGCCCAGCAAAAGATAACCAACCATACAGATCCTTTTAGCAACAGCTAGTACACCATCCAACCATGATGGATCAATTTACCAGGATCCTTGAGCATTCTTGGCCGGATTTTCAAAGGAAGAGAAGCCCCAAAAGTCTTCAAGGCATAGGGTTGCTAAATGGTTACCCCTCGTCAGTGATCTTGGCATCTGAAATTTTATCAAAGAAACATATTTTAGGTTTCCGTGAAGAGGAGACCAACTAGAAATACTTAGCACATTCCACATTAAAAAGGACATGAATTATGAGCATATTGCATGCAATGAACCAGTAAGATGAGCTTTCAAGTACCTTGAATTTAATCAGACATGATATATGACGGTGTTTGTGTGTGAGGTGGAGGGTTATTTTTAGAAGCTTTTAAGCTATGTTAGTTTTTGGGTTTATGATTTTATATATATATATATATATATATATATATATATATATATATATATATATATATATATATATATATGATATAAGATATAGCATGGCCCATTTTACTAAATGAGTTAACAAGCAGATAGAGTGATTAAGCCCACTCACGCTGACTAGCAGCATTTCCTCACCACACGCTATCTCTAGCCTGTAGAGATAGTGGCTATGGCCAACATCTTCACTGGACAAGAAGGCCTCACCACATGACTATCTCTAAGAACTCATCTAATACTATTATAAAAGTGGGTTGCCATGTTAAAACATTTCTCCCCAATATACCCTCCAAAACACATACATACATCCATAAAATACATACATGTATACATATAAACACATACATTTATGTGACACAACATACATGCATACATTCTTAATAATGGCATAACTCTCCTATTAATTGTCCATGGATATTAACTTCTATTTTTATAACCCTCCACTAATCCAATATTAGTGTCATCAAACCATTCATATCCCAAATAATTTATGTTCCTCATTTGTATAGTCTAATAATTTGGGTATTTGTGAGTTAAGTTAACAATTATATATACATCCATAAAACATATACATATACACATAAAACACAAACATACATATATAAATTAAACATACACATAATTACATACACCATACATTTCCAAATCCTATAACCCCCAATTAAATTAAATGCAATAAATACCCTACTAAACCTATATATCACATATAATACTATCTAATATCCTATGTTCATAAATATCCTCATATTAATTTTATATTATTTTTATATATTATTGTACTATAGTAACCTCATCAATCACCTTTTAGTCTTTACTTGCATGCTCATAATCGGTCCCCACTCCAGATTATTTATTGTTGTTTCAGAGCAATTCCTCCTCAATAAAGGAATTAACAACGAAGCTTCACAATTCCAAAACCCCACAACTACTCAACACAAACCTCCAACTCCCATCGGGCCAATCCTCCCTATATAATCTCTCCCCTTCTTCCTCTCATACATCAACATTCACTAATGATTAAACCGCCCAGTCTCTCCGCTTGCTCAAAGGAATTGGAGGAAATGATAGCAACTGTTGAAGTTGAAATGTCCAAGTTAAAACCAATAATTAAAATCTTCAAGCTGAACCAAAAGTATGCTGCTGCGGAAGGTAGTGGTGCCGGAGGAGGAGTAGGTCGCCGGGAGTGGTGAGTCCTGCTCGCCGGGTGAGGCTAAACGCAGCGAGCGGGAGGCTAAGGGTGAGTTCAGCCGGCAACGTCCGCGTTCAAGTAGCGGTCCGTGAGGGCAAAACAGCAGGGTCCCGTGGAGACAAGTAGGGTCGATAATGGTTTTGTAGCCGAAGCAGGTGATGTAGATTAGTGATAGTGTTGAAGGGTTCGGTGGATGGAGAGGATGGGTAGGGGCAAAAGGTGGAGGACTTCTATCGAGAGTTCATGTGTTTGGACGGGTTCCATTGTTCCTTCCCTTCCTTATTGTTAAAATTGATCCATATAAATTTGTACAAAGAACTTAAATTTGATGTGTTAGCACTTTTATATGGATCAATTGTCTTATATTGAGTATATGTTCAATCAATAATTTTGAATCATATTACATTCTTTTCTCTTTTTCTGTGGAAGCTTATCGAATGGACATTCTATACATGTGTTAAATGTTCTAATCAATAAGTTTGAACATTACATTATTTCTTTCTTCTTATTTTGTGGACGATACTATAAATGGGCATTCTACATGTGTATTTTGTCCAAGAAAACGATGTTCATACCTATCCTCGTGGAGACTAATTTGAGTATGTATCATTGTATTATTGATGCTGGTTACTTGCATATATATACGCCCTTTGTAGTATCACCTGCTTACAAATAGATCATAAGTAATTATCTTTGTGCTAATAGACCTCTTCCTTAGTGGATATTTTTTCTGATTCTTAAATCTAATTCCGGGTTGCAACAAATAGAGTTACATGGAGTCTATTCACATTGAATGATACTAGGAGGTCTATAACAATTAACCCTATTGATAGTTGTGAATTTCACCCTTCCATTTTATGTATATTAATAATCTTTGTCCACGGCAACGACGCACTATACTAGTTTAAAAATGAGCGCCACCTCATATACATCATTCAACCTTGAGATGCATAACTGAAAGATAGAGAATTTTTTCTTTATGTACTACTTAATTATGCAAAATTTGTACCAGGATTTGCCCACATTTTGACATGATATGGAATTTTAATGTACGAACATGTCCATAACCACTTGGGTGATGTTGGCATCATATGACGTTGTAATCCTATTCATCAACTTTTCATATTAACATGTAAGTGCATCTACTGTCGTGGAGCAAGTTTTTTTTAATTAATTTTCGCGGTTCAATAAGTTCCTCCTCTTTTGAGTCCTTCAATAGGCTAGCCATTATGCGCATATTGTATCTTTGTTGATTATTGTCTTGCTATCCCTAGTTCAACTCTTGCTCTCTGATTAACTCATTCCCTTGTACATGACATACAATATAACCTGATTCCCATTTGTTTAATGATTCTTTGAATTTTCGAGAATTTCTTTGGCTTTTGGTTGTGAATGCAACTAAATTGGAATGGATATCCAATTTTAAGTTAATGCGGAACTTTTTATGTTTGTCAGCTATTAATTTATGGCTTGATGTGTCCTGTACATGGGTATTTTGTCATCTTAAGGCCAAATAGTGAGCATATGCATCATTTCCTCATCTCTTATTACTGTTTACTTTCTATGTTGCATCAATGGATAATAAAGAACTAATATTTCGATGCACGCAATGTGTGCCTGAAGTGCAACCTGGGGGGTGTCGTAGTCAAATTGTCAAGGGAACATACAGTTTGTTAGGTTTTTTATTTGTC
Source organism: Asparagus setaceus (assembly GCA_012295165.1). Taxonomy (NCBI): domain Eukaryota; kingdom Viridiplantae; phylum Streptophyta; class Magnoliopsida; order Asparagales; family Asparagaceae; genus Asparagus; species Asparagus setaceus. Next base: position 53,701,821 of record CM022702.1, on the reverse strand, counting down.
CGAGTTTTCCATTGATTTTTGCAGGCGTGATGGCACTTCCACTGATTTTTTAAAGTGAGGTCATTTCCTTTTTCCAAATATGAGGGCATTTTCAGGATTCTAAAAATTGAAGCTCCATACAAACCAAAAGTGGGGCTTCTCCTAAATAATAGCAAAGATAGATTGACATCTCTATAACCATGCTTGCTTATTTCAAGACAATTCGGCGAGTTTCATGTTTAGCAAATCGGAAAGTACCTTTCTTCTTGTGGTGGAATTTGTCTTCAGCGGTTCTTTACATTTATGTTCTCTTGTATCAGCCTCAAATGAACATGCGTTGAGCAAATCCATGTGTCTGTTTCAGGTGGCAGTAAATACTTCAATTCAAGATATGAAGGAATTCTTGAACCACATCATTGAGTTCACAAACATGAAGTGCCTCACGGCTCCGTAAGTATTCTCCACCCTTGCCCTTACCATTCAAATTTATAGGTTTGCATATTATGATTTCTTTTAATTCAATTGAAACTTGTAAAATGTTCTCAAAGGGGACAAAGACTGAAATTCTCAAATTAATCCTGAGTTTGCTTCTAATTAAAATGCCTCTTAGAATTATGCTTCAACCGTCAATTGTACAAATCTATAAGATTGATCAACTTATAAACCTTTAGAACTTTCATGAAATTTCTTATATTAATTAAGAGCAAGTTATGGATTAATATAGTTAGGATTAATTACATTCCGATACCCTGAAGTATGGTCTAATTACATGGGTGGCCTTGAGGTCTGCATATCTACACAAGTAATCCTGAGATTGCTGATTGTAATTATACTGGTGACCCTAGAATCTGTCGGCAAGTTAAACTATTTTGCTGATTTGGAGTTCTTTCTGGATGTTCGTTAGGATTAGGGTTAGGGTTACTGATAGAATTAGAGTTATGGTTAAGATTATAGCAAAAATTAACGACTACTAGAGTTTGAATTAGGGTTATAACAATGAAACTTAAGTGACATTGCAATAACCCCATTCCTAACCCTAACCAAAACCCTAAACCTAACCCTAATGCTGAGCGACATCTAATAAGAACTCCAAATAAGCAAAAAAACAAATAGTGTCAACTTGCCAACAAATTCTAGGGTTTTCGTATAGATACATAGGCTTGAAGGTCACCCGTGTAATTACACCATACCTCAAGGCTCCAGAATGTAATTAATCCATACAGTTATTTGCTATGGAGACTGTTGCCTTTTATATAACATCACTTTGTGCTTCTTCCTTGTTAAACAGAATACAAACAACGATCCTAGTTGTATTCAGGAGAATCCTGTAAAAACCAATTTTGATATTGTATTACAAATAACAACAAACTTTTTGAAAGCTGGTTATTTTTTAAAAAATTCTGATTCGTAAAAACTCGGAACTGACGATCCCGGGTAAATATTCTGCTCGGTCCCAGGTACTTAATAAACTAGAACTTTTACCAAATTTCTGAAAGTGGGTCACATTTTTTGTAAATAAAGGTTTTATATTTGAATTTAAAATAAATTGTAAAAGATGTCCTTTTAATTATTAGTTCGTGTTTCACTGTTTCCTCAAAACTCCCCTTTTCAACATTTTGCTGTTTGCAAAACTTTTGGCTTAATTTTCCTATAAGCTGAATCTGTGAGAATGATTAGGGTCCTTTGCCATTGCCCTGCAATCGACTAATGCTTGGCTTACTTTCTTTAAAATGTTAATGGTTTTCAGCTCTGCTCTAGATGGAGAATGTGGATTTCTTTCGGCTGTTCTTTGCGCAAAGAGCATCTTCGGTGAGCATGCTTTGTTAAACGTCAGCATCGAGAAGCACGACGATGGGAAGATCAGCCGCTATATCAGGATAAGGAGCAATTCTAAAGGAATAGCCCTCAGCTTAGGAGACAAGCTCACTCTCGATCAGAAAGAAACTGACCGGTGTAAAGATGAATCCAAAAGTTTCTCTCAAGTAATTTCCTAACCCTGACCTGCAGTTTTATACCTTGTACTTTTGCCGGCATTTCATCATTAGCAATGAAACCAGTTATTGGTTGTTTAGCTTTGTGTTAGTAGTAAGATGAATCCTGAAGTTTTCTCAAGTACCTTCATAATCCTGAGCTGCAGTCTCACCGTTAGCGGGGAAACAAGTTATACGTTGTTTAGCTTCATTTTGTAAATATCAAAGAAATACCACTGTTATAGGCAGCTATTTTCTTTTTGAAGTACATGGTAATGGTACTCTGATGTGAATTGCAGGGGATTTAAGGCTAGAGCTGCTGTTTCTGCAGAATGTCACTGATTTTAGTTTGATGTAAATATCAAAGAAATACCAAGTTTTCCCATCGCCAAAAAAACATGGACAATGAGTATTTTCTTTTTTGGAGTTTTCAGATATTACTCCCTTAAATCTTTTATTATTTGAAATAAGCTCCTCAAAACATTGATGCTTTTGGGTCCCCAGGTTCTTTTATCTTGCGACTAGTGCTCAACTGGGGACCTAGTAACATTTCAATGATCTGAGGTGCTAATTTCAAACAATTCAGTACAACTGAGTAATATTAAAATTTAAAAAAAAACTTTTTCTTCTTTCTTTTTAAACAAATACCGTAGTCTTCTGTAAAACTATAACCTAGAAAACTAGACGGCAGTTTGACAACCATGTAAAATAACAAGTGCCCATTAGCCCCTTATAGTATTGAGAATTTTCTTATTACCTTTAAAAATTGAACTTGATTCACTCAAGAGTAAAAACACAGGGATGATAACAATTCGGGGTGGAAACGAACTGAATTCGAATCAAATACCCAAGTATTCATATTTGGTTTGTATGTGACCATTCAAATTCATATTCCAATTCGAAATGAATAGGAAACCAGTATTCGAATTTGATTCGGATAGTATTCGAATATTCGATAACTATTTGCTAGTTATTCGAATATTCGCTATTCATTAAGAGTGTTTGAGTAGTTTTTGCGAATTATTGGGTAGATATTCGGCAAATATTTGTTATCCTAGTCTTGCAATAGAGCCAAACATAACAAATCTGATGAATATGCAACCTGGTGATATATAATATTCACAAATAAAAAACTATCTATCCACATTTGCAAGTAGGAAAATGAAATTTTAAGGACTAAACAGTATAAACAAATACTTTATTAAACAAACGAATCAAATCAAATATACCTATGGTTAGAATCTATTTGTTTATGAACCAAATAATAAAAACTATTCATTTATTATTAAATAAACTATCGAATTGAATATGACTGAATACTTAAGCGAATAAATATCAAACTATTTGTTAAATATTTGGTTCGTTTCCGGCCCTAAACAACTGAGGGTGAAAGAGCCAAAAGAATTTCACTCATCAGGGGTATCATCTGTTAAAATGCAACTACATAGATAATAAATTCAACAACGTCATACTTCAGGGGGGTCCATGCGCAATTAACCCATATTAAGTAGCACGGGGAGAATCATTCATTTCATTCCATCCATCATTAGGCTCTAGTCTAGTTAATCCAACCCCACGCTCTACCTAGTCAAAAATTGAAACTGCAAACAAGAACTTAAGCTCAAACTCCAAACGATCCCAAAAGGGAATCAAACCACTCAGCAAGCACAAGAAGGTAAACACAATCCAATGGCAAAATGTCTTTAAACCTGTAAACACTTCATTCACAACTTACGAAACAAGCCACTGATTGATCTCTAATAAACATGGAAATTAAGCATAATAAACCGGCACATCGTTCTAATGGCTCAAAGCTGTCTGTGCCCAGCAAAAGATAACCAACCATACAGATCCTTTTAGCAACAGCTAGTACACCATCCAACCATGATGGATCAATTTACCAGGATCCTTGAGCATTCTTGGCCGGATTTTCAAAGGAAGAGAAGCCCCAAAAAGTCTTCAAGGCATAGGGTTGCGAAATGGTTACCCCCTCGTCAGTGATCTTGGCGATCTGAAATTTTATCAAAGAAACATATTTTAGGTTTCCGTGAAGAGGAGACCAACTAGAAATACTTAGCACATTCCACATTAAAAAAGGACATGAATTATGAGCATATTGCATGCGTAAATGAACCAGTAAGATGAGCTTTCAAGTACCTTGAATTTAATCAGACATGATATATGACGGTGTTTGTGTGTGAGGTGGAGGGGTTATTTTTTAGAAGCTTTTAAGCTATGTTAGTTTTGGCTTTATGATTTTATATATATATATATATATATATATATATATATATATATATATATATATATATATATAGGGAATGATGTATATAAGATGGTATTTCATTTCTTAAATGAGTTAACAAGAGATAGAGTGATGAGGTCCACACCTTTTGATGTGACTAGCAAGATGGGCCTCACCACATGGCTATCTCTTGGTAGCTAGAGATAGAGTGGTGAGGTCAACATCTTTTGAAGTGACTAGCAAGGTGGCCTCACCACATGACTATCTCTTAGTAACTCATCTAATACTATTATAAAAGTGGGTTGCCATGTTAAAACATTTCTCCCCAATATACCCTCCAAAACACATACATACATCCATAAAATACATACATGTATACATATAAACACATACATTTATAGACACAACATACATGCATACATTCTTAATAATGGCATAACTCTCCTATTAATTGTCCATGGATATTAACTTCTATTTTTATAACCCTCCACTAATCCAATATTAGTGTCATCAAACCATTCATATCCCAAATAATTTATGTTCCTCATTTGTATAGTCTAATAATTTGGGTATATTTGTGAGTTAACATTGAATTATATATACATCCATAAAACATATACATATACACATAAAACACAAACATACATATATAAATTAAACATACACATAATTACATACACCATACATTTCCAAATCCTCGATAACCCCCAATTAAATTAAATGCAATAAATACCCTACTAAACCTATATATCACATATAATACTATCTAATATCCTATGTTCATAAATATCCTCATATTAATTTTATATTATTTTTATATATTATTGTACTATAGTAACGCCCTCATCAATCACCTTTTAGTCTTTACTTGCATGCTCATAATCGGTCCCCACTCCTGCATTATTTATTAAGTTGTTTCGTAGCAATTCCTCCTCAATAAAGGAATTAACAACGAGCTTCTTTCACAATTCCAAAACCCCTACAATTAATTAACACAAACCCTCCAACTCCCATCGGTTTCAATCCTCCTATATAATCTCTCCCTTCTTCTCCTCTTCATACATCAACATTCACTAATGATTAAACTGTCCAAGTTCTCCTCCGCTTTGCTCAAAGGAATTGGAGGGAAATGATAGCAGGTCTGGGTTGAAGTTGAAATGTCCAAGTTAAAAACCAATAATTAAAATCTTCAAGTTGAACCAAAAGTATGCGTTTCGCCAGCGTGAAGGTAGTGGTGCTGGAGGAGGAGTAGGTCGTTGGGAGTAGGTGGTGAGTCCGGGTTCGCTGGTGAGGCTAAACGTGTGCGCATGGAGGCGGAAGGGTGAGTTCAGTGGGCAACGGTGTCATGTTCGGCAGTGGGTCCAGTAGAGGCAGCAACAATAGTGGGTCCCGTGGAGACAGTAGGGTCGATAATGGTTTTGTAGCCGAGCTTAGTGGTGGATGTAGATTAGTGATAGTGTTGAAGGGTTTGGTGGATGGAGAGGATGGGTAGGGGCAGGCGGTGGTGGAGGACTTGGCTGAGGAGTTCATGGTGTGTTGGGGATGGGTTCCATTGTTCCTTCCCTTCCTACAAGTTAAAATTGATCCATATAAATTTGTACAGCAACTTAAAATTTGATGTGTTAGCACTTTTATATGGATCAATTGTCTTATATTGAGTATATGTTCGAATCAATAATTTTGAATCATATTACATTCTTTTCTCTCTTTTTCTTTTGTGGAAGCTTACTGTAAATGGACATTCTATACATGTGTTAAATGTTCTAATCAATAAGTTTGAATCACATTACATTCTTTTCTCTCTTCTTATTTTGTGGACGCATACTATAAATGGGCATTCTACATGTGTATTTTGTCCAAGAAAACGATGTCTATACCTATCCTCGTGGAGACTAATTTGAGTATGTATCATTGTATTATTGATGCGGGTTACTTGCATATATACAGACCCTTTGTAGTATCACTCAGTTACAAATAGATCATAAGTAATTATCTTTGTGCGAATAGACCTCTTCCTTAGTGGATATTTTTTTTCGGATTCTTAAATCGACTCCGGGTTGCAACAAATAGAGTTACATGGAGTCTATTCACGATTGAATGATACTAGGGAGGTCTATACGCAATTAACCCTATTGATAGTTGTGAATTTCTCACCTTTCCATTTGCGATATTAATAATCTCTTTGTCCACGTGCAACGCACGTGCACTATACTAGTTTAGCAAAATGAGCTGCCACCTCATATACATCATTCCCTATATATATAGAGCAAATCTCCTATAAACTTAAATTTATAGGGAATAGTATACACCAACTTTTTTATCCATTGATGTTGCCTTTAGATTTGTGCCATCAAGAGATGCACAAATTTCAAAATGAGCTTCATATGTTTCATGGATCCCAAGGCAACATCAATGGATAGAAAAGTTGGTGTATGACTATTACCTATAAACTTAAGTTTATGAGATTTGTTATATATATATATATATATATATATATATATATATATATATATATATATATAGTAAAGCTCCTATAAACTTAAGTGGATAGGAGCACTTTGTCCACCAAAGTTTTATCCATTGATTTTGCATTGAGATTTGTGCTAGCATGTGATACAAATAAAGACACAAATCTCAAAGATAACATTGATGTGTAGCACAAATCTCAAAGCATAATGAAGGGATAAAAAGTTTGGTGGACAAATCTCTATCCACTTAAGTTTGTAGGAGTTTTACTCTATATATATATATATATATATATATATATATATATATATATATATATATATATATATATATAACGCTAGATTTTGAAAAGTTAGGAGATCCTCACTTAAAAGCTAACTTATTTGGAGTTTTACCAGTCATGTAGATATGGAAAAGGTAGTTTAAAAGCTACTTTGACAAAAAAAAAGTAAGCCCCCACAAGCACCCTTTATATAAAATATATGATCAGCAAGGACCAGCGTGCTCTCCATAATAATATTTGAGGAGTCAATACAACGGGTCACCGAAATCTATCTAGGTGTATTTTCAAAATTAACACAAAAAGGAGACAATGCAGATATGAAGAAATTGAGGATAAGAAGTAGTAGTGAGGAAGCAATATAAGTAATGCTCTCGCTTCAAGGAAACAAGATCAAAGCATACAGTATGAGTCATAGAATCAAAGAAGATCAAAAATTGGAACAGATCATAGAATATGTTAGAACGGTGAAGATGAGCCTTGTCAGATATAGGTGATCAGATGCGGTCCTGCTGAATCCTAAGGGCTTGTTTGGATTGAGGTGAATGATGGAGAAGAGAAGTTAGGGGAATCATTCACCTTGTTTGGGAACATTTAGAAGGTGAAGTTATTCACCCTAGTTCCCCTTGGTTCACCCCCTAATAGCATAAAATTTGTTACCCCCCAAATTGGGGTGTAACCAAGGGGAATGGAATTCCCTTCCCTTCCCTTCTATTCTATTCTCTCACTTAGTTTCCCTTAACTTCCCTTAACCCCATTGAAATCCAAACAAGCCCTAAAAGTATAAAGGTTTTCCCCCTTATTCTGGGAAATTCCAATAGAAAGAGATCTAGTCTAGATCATAAAAGGATGGGAAAAAAGATACACAAACAGCATCAAACAATAGGGCCTGTCTGGCAGACTCAATAAACTTGTTTTAGTGAGTACAAAATGGATCCATGTGGTTGGCCCTGCTCTGGCTAATTAGAAAGGTGGAGTAAACTAGTACTTTTGAGGCCCAATTTTACTCAATAAATAGATTTGCAACAAACCAAGTCACCCTTGGTCCAAAAGAGAACTAGGTTAGAATGGTACAAATATGTTCTGATCTAAAATAAATAGATTAGCAACAAACCAAGTCACCCTTGGTCCAAAAGAGAACTAGGTTAGAATGGTACAAATATGTTCTGATCTAAAATTTAGGCAAACTAACTTTAAACTATAACTAGTTCAATAAAATCTAGTTTAGATTAACTTAGGCCAAGTGGAGTTAGTTCAAAAGTGAATTAGGTTATTTTCAAAGTTGCCAAACAGAACCATAGATCTAAGAAATTTTGCTGATTGAAATTGCCAATTTCAAAAAAAACAAGACCCCCAAGAATCATATGACCTGAGAAGAGAAAGAGAGGTGATAAGAAACACTGAAACAGTGCGACAATGGATTGCAATACGTAGAATGAAGTAAGGGCCCAAGACAGATAAAAATGAAAGAAATATAACGGCGATGCAATTGGAATTGAATTCTAATGAACATAAAGGAAGAAATTGACGTAGGGATGAAATGAGGTGTTTGACGTCAACCTTGATGTCATTATTATGCAATCTATCATTCTAATCTATGGTTCAATATTAGTTTCACATAACTGTACCGAAATCTGAACCCATTTACTAACTTGCAGTATAGATACATAATAACAAACTTTGAGTGAGAAGAACAAATGATGTATGAATCGGAATAAGGTATTTGATAATTGATATCAAACTTGATATCATTATTAGACTTGGTACATAATTCAATGTTTTCAATCGCAATTAAACAGCAGCTATTAACTTATTATTCTACACAAAATAAAATTGCAAAGAGAAACATGAGCATTTGATACAGGTGAAAGACTTCATATAGCCAATATGTAACACAGCACATCTTACCATCTTTATTTTTATTTTTTTTCATGGTGGAACTTAGTGACTAAAATTTCCTATATTCCTAATGCGCATTGTAACTTTCATAAATACTTCCAAAACCAACGTTAACAATAAAAAAGGAAAGATACACCACATCCGGATATGCATGACATCAGGGAAGTACTCAGAAAGTGTGAGTTGTGTCTAACAAGTGTCAAACAAGTACTTACAGACTAAACTAAGATCATAAATATGAAGACATATTCAACAATTGTGACATGGGTCCAATGAGCATCCAAGTGATTGTTTTTCCAGACAGCCTTCAGGAATCATGATATAAGCACAGCCTTCAGGAATCATGATATAAGCTTTCCTGGCACCATGGGGCCAAGATGAAGTGATAGGGTTAAATAAATTTATATTTAAATGAAGCTTCTCACTAGACAAAAGATATGTCTATGGCATGCCTCTGGAAACCAATCAATTGTGTTAAAATAATACCAGTACAGTGCAATGCTAACATAGTAACAGTAACTTGGGAACCATAGAACAGACATGATATCCTGATTTCAACTTTTAGGTTAACAACCATAGTGTTCGAGAATCAAACTACAACTAACTTTTGCAAATAGAGAAAATATGACAACATAGAGATCAAGGTGAACTTTAAATGTGCCTCAGGACAAATAAGTTTATTAGATCACTGAAAAGTAAACTGGTAGATATCAGTAGCTAAATCAAACATACACAAAAATAAGTTTAAAAATAGCCAGGTTGATATTCATGAAACTATACCTGGAACTTGTTGATGGATGATCTGTCACGGTACAACAGCACAAGCAAGCATTTCTCGAGTAGTTTCACAGCCTCTTCATAGGTCAGGTCCTCACGCCACTCAGAACGAAGAATTGGCCTTGCAAGATGATTTCCAAATCCAGTAGCAACATGATTGTCCTCATAATGAGTACCAATCATGCCCACCTATATATGTCGTCATTTAGACAATATCCTTGTATATAAATGAAAAAGATTCTGGATTGAATAAACATACCACCCCCAGATACTTCTGCCCATTTTTCACTCCACCAATAACAAGTGAATTCCAGAGAGGATTAAATTTGTTTCGCCTATTATACATGACCCGGTTCAAATAATTGTGAACCTCTTTTGGACCCAAAGAGTTCCCATCATCCCACATATTATCGTAAAGACTGCACAATAAAAAAACAGCATAATAATAATTCGACTTGTTCATAGGTTCTTAATGCAAGCAAATATTATCTCTAATTCTGTACAGTTGCTAACAAATGAGGGCAGAGGTGCTGGGTACAAGAAACAGTGATCCATTAACTCATGGAAGATATGCTCAGCAAAGATAAAACTTTAGATGATGATTTACTAAAATCTGTTTGATGTTTATGGACTGAATACTTACATTAGCTCATCAAGATAACGTAATATCTCCTGAAAGTCACTGACTTCTCCACTTGCACCAAGAAGAGAATGTTTACCAATAGGTTTTATCCTCTCCAAATTCTTGTATCGCAAAGTTGAACCATAGGAGCCTATCAGACAAAAACAGAAAATAAGTTAATCAAAGAAATCGCATTCACTGGGTCTCAGGCTCGTATACAGAACAAAGCAACATCCTTTTAGGATGAAACAACACCTATGTAACAACTAATCCGCAAGCTAATGAATTTTGATTCTATAGAGGATGTCATCAATTTAATGTGCAAAAAGTAGAGGGAGGGAACATAAAAGGTTAATACTTCCTAAGTCTAAATTCTGCACGAGTTTATATCACCGTTAAAAGGAACATTTGAGGCTGTTTGTAATGAATCGGCCAGTAAGTTTAGGGTGCAACTTGATAAAAGGATTACTTTGCCTATATGTGAAAACTAACTTGTCACATAGGAACGACAGTGTGTGGTAACATACAAGTCTTTTCCCTTTTAGGCTGAGGAACTGAGCAAGGCCATGACTCCCAAGAAAATGAAGCTAAATTGGAACAAAATGGTGATGTCGGTTAAGAACTAGCAACAATAGCACTCATAAAACTTGAAGCAGATGTGTGCTAAAACATCCATGTCAGGGCCTAAACATGGTGAAATCTTTAGATTAGAGGCAACTTCAGGATGTTGAAGCAATAAATCACAATGTCAGGGACCCTGGAAGTCGCTTAAATGGTTTCATCTCAACCATCAAGGACAAACAACACTCACAATATAAAAGAACTCAAGTTAATGTTAAAAAAAATGACAGATTGATGCAATATAAAGATGCACTGGAACAAATGATGTGGTACGAAGAAACAAAGACGTTATCAACACCTTCAATTTGAGAAAAGTTATGCATTGGAATCCGTCCATATGAACACTACATCTATTGCCAAAGATCATGAGTTTGATTTAAAATCATTGCCCAATGCTAATGACGGTCATGAGTGTTTCTAATATAAACGTAACTATGAAATACCTGACATCAAACTAACAAATTAGAGGAAAATAATAACAGAATAAGTAAGCATTTGAGATGTGTCAAGATAGAAGATACGAAAATACCTCCCATGTCAGCAGCCAAGATAACCCCATCTTTGTATTTCATGCCTAACACCGATGTACCCGTTACAAAGGGTTGCCTGCAAAGAAGATCTAATCATTCAATTTATATTTCACTTATCAACACTATAACTGATGGGACAATGAATTGGGTATTAACACAAAGTAAATTGCACATATAAATTTAATGATCAACAACTGTGGTTCAAATTATACTGCTTGAAAATCTCATATATGTAAAAGCACATTATTTTTCCGCTAGGTTAAGGTTCTAGATTCCAGGGTTTGAGAGAGAGACCCATAAATGCAGCGACTCAGTTTTCAACTTGAGGAAGGCCATTTGGCAACCCCCACCGCCAACCCCCCACCCCAAAAAATGAAGATCATCTGACTATACCTTTTGCAAATGCTTGAACCGTAAATTCCAAGGTAGACCCATTACGATAGTGTAACTTACAGACAAGAGACAATCCTATGATAACATATGATTACATTTTTCCTAGATTATCTTCCTATAATTCACGAGTCAGCAATAACTTATAAGCAGACGCGTATATAATGAATTCTATGTTCAAGCTACAAAGATATGTCAACTAATTGTTATACATCAGCAGCATCAATCATCCCCTTAGAGATGAAGACTTTGAATTCTTTAAGGTCTAGTACATAACTTTAACACTAAAACGTGCTCACGTTGTGAATTTTTACATTGAGAAAGCACAATGATCTTTTCCAACAATTAGAGCTAAATTTAGAAATTAAATCACATTTTTCAAAACCCTAACACCGTAAAATCAAACCCTAGCAAATTCCAATAGTTAGATATCAATCCGACATCACAAGGAATACAAACTAAACAAAATCCAAATAGGAATAAAACAAGAGCGAACTACAAAGATGTGTAAACTAATTTGTATGCACCATAAGTATCAATCATCCCCTCAGGGACAAAGACTTAACTTCTTGTAATCAGGTGTTCACTTTATGAATTTCCACACTATCATATCACTGTTTGTTTTACTAACAGTTAGATCTAAATTTAGAAATCAAATTTACTTTATCGATAACCCTAACACTTTAAAAACCAAGCGTTTTTACCTAAATGCCACCAAATCAACCATATTTGCAAATTTGATCCCCAAATGTACCGCATTCAGTTAAAATTCTACCACATTAAGTTCATATACCTAGTTTTTTCGCTAGTTGTTTAGCTGCAATTTCCCCCTTCCACCGTTCAAAAAAAGCTGTCGATAATAAGCTATGGGTATGTAACTCCACGTGGAAGAATTAGCGTAAATTAGCAAATAACTAGATTTGGGGGACCAAACTTGCATATATGGTTGATTTTGGGGGTAAACAGGTTTTATAAATAAATAAATAAAAACCCTAAAATCAAACCCTAACAAATTCCAACGATCAGATCTCAACCTAAGAAATCACCAAAAGAGGCCATCTAAAATCAAACAGAAAAGCAAAACAGTAAACCCTAAAACTTACAGAGTTCTCTCCGTTGAACCCTCGATCCCCGCGCAAGACGACCCAGCTCCAAACTGCAGTTCATCAGATACCATAGTTAATATTAGGTTTTAACGATTCGATCAATTTTAGAATCGAAATTAGAATTTGAGATTTGGATCGAAGATTTTACCTCCATTTCCAACGATTTTTTGAGGGGGGAAAAAGCTCACTTTTTTTTTCTCGCTCAATTGAGGGCAGCTCCAGCGTTTCCTCTTTCTCAAGAAACGGAGCCAAATAAATACGATGGAGGGGGGTATCGGGTTTCGAATATGTACTGTGTTGATATTGAATCCGACTGGTATTGGATCGGGTTTTAAGAACGGATTCTGGATCCATGGAGGAAAATATATATAGGATACTATTTTTAAGTGCTTGTATGTATTTTCATGATGAGTCTTCTATTAGTGATTGTATTTTTCTATTCAAGTACAAATCTCATTAGAAGATCCCCATGCAAATAGAGGTGTTCTCAGCCTATTCACAAAGAAGGCAGGAGAGCGCTTTAAATTTTGGGTTAATTGCCAACAGACCTGTACTATCACCCAAGTGCAGATAGACCCCCATAGTTTTATTTTTGCGAACTCAAGGGATGAATTTTTTTTTTAAGTCTTGAAATCGTTAAAATGTTTGGGGAGGCGAGTGGACACTCTATAGTTTTATTGGTGAGGATAGATCCTTTTTTTTTTTTGAATTTTAAAAGAGTGAAAAATGTTCACTAAGGGGGTATATTCGCACCTGAGCTAATACTACAAAGGGTTTGTTTGCAACAAATATAACTATACGGGGTCTATTCGCAATTAAGTAATACTACAGGGGGTCTATCCGCAATTAACCCTTAAAATTTTAACTGTTCTTTTTATGGTTTAGGACATCCTCTCTCGTAGAAAGTGTTCTAATAAGATTTGTATTTCTTTGATATGGTGCATCTTATGTATGTTTTTATGGAGAAATATTGTAGCCAAAAGTTTTTCATTAGATTAAGAAATAACAATGTTGTCTAGTTACCTTACGAGATATAACTCTAACAGATATAGCATGTTTTAACTCGGTTTCTGGGAATTGACTAGGCTCATCCAGGTCATGTTTTTAATTTTCTTATCTTTTAGGTTGTCATTTGTAATTTTCATATTTTTTGGGGGGTCTATCTGTAGGTTTTGCTTTTTAAAAAATTTCAGATTTTTCTGGGAGTTTTTTGAAATTTTCAAATTTTTTTGGGGGCTATCTTAACTTTCAGATTTTTCTAGGAGAGTTTTGCAATTTTCATACTTTTAAGGATTTGTTTGTAATTATCTTTCTTTTCCGCGCACGCGGGGGGTTTTAATTTTTGAATTTTAAGGGAATTTGCAAATTTAAGTTTTTCGGGAGGTGTTTTTATTTGTTTATGGGGCTATTTGTAATTTTTAGATTTTTCAGTGTAATTTTTGTTTCTCAAGGTTTTCCTTTTTTTCGTTGTAAATTTTAGATTACTTTGTTTAAATATAGTTTGACATGGTACAATTTTTCATATATGATTTTATGTAGAGAAACTCTCTACATGGGCTTTTCTTTAATTTCTATACCTATATATATGATTATTAGATTTTTTTTTCAGTTATAGATTGGCTATCTATGATATGACACATATAAGCTTTTGTGTCTTTAGCAATAACACGTCAATTTTTTATGTCTTTAGAAGCACCGCCAATTTCTCATTATATATAAAGGAGAGGCCGAGGGACAACTACTATCATAAATATTAACTACTCAAATTAGATTCATTTACATCTAAAAACGTAACTCGCAGCGTACCGAGGTTGAGGACTGGATTTGGATTCTTTTCAGTTCTTGTTCTACAAAACAAAAATCACTTTTCAATCATTACCATCTGTTTATATTGGCAATGTTTATACATCCCAAATGTAACTATCACATTGCATAAATTCTTACTTTTCACTAAACATAAAATTAAATCCGTCTATTAAATTATAAATCATGTTTGATGGAAGAAGTAAACTCTTCACAGTCTACAGTAACTGATATAACAACACAATATTGATGGAATGAACTCTACAAACAGATTGCTTCACAAAAGGAATTTGTGTAAGTTTCATTAACATATCATGCAACATTTAATTGTACATTAAACTTCAAATCTTGTATTCCCTAAGTAACCCTCTGAAATGAGATCACAGTAAGGAAAGAGCAAATCTAGCTCATTCACCTATTAAAGATGTATACAATACAAAGGATTTGTCAAACAATGTGTTAACTAGCTAAGCTGACAATAGATAATACAACTATAGAGCTTTATTGTCAGCTATACTACACATTTCATGAACTCTTAACATTAACATTCCAAGATTCATTCTTCTGAGGTAAACTGGGGTCAGTTACATATGATGTCTGTGGAGCCTGATTTCTCAATAGAGGAAGCCTCGTGGGTACATAGTCATCGTCGCTGTCATAGGTGATCATGCGCTCAGGACCAAGAACTCGAAGAACCATGGCAATAAAGATAGAAAGTGCCTACAAAAAAAAGCAAAGAAAAAATATTAGAACTTAGGTAAATGTACTTCAAAGATCATAAAAATCGAACACGAAATGATGAAAATAAAACATGGGTTGAACATAACTTTTAATCAAATAAAAGGGAATGCTGCATTGTATGTTTGCAACATTGTCAGCAGTCTTAAAGAGAGTGAAGAGCGGGTAAGGAGTGTATTCGCTTAAAATTCCTATTTGTTCGATACTGGTTCAAAAAGAACACCTCCATTAGCAACATCAAGCTTCACAAGGTCTCATCTCAAAGGGACTCACTTCTCAAGACAACCAACACAAAAGGAGATGGCACTAGGCAAGTGAAAAATGAGCCAATTGAGAAACTCAATGCAATATTCTTTATCCTTTCCCCACAACCACCTTCTCCTCAATAAATATATCTTCATTACATCGTTGTGCAACTTTGCATAATATCATGATCAGTTCCTATAAAGTGTTGAATCCTAAAGGATGAATCATTTTCTTCCTATGATAATATAAGGTAATTGGTTTCTTGGAATTCCTTGAGGATGAATCATGTTCTTCCTATGCTCATGAGCGGTAAAAGGAAGGGGCTAATGAGAGGGTAGAGAGCTAAAACCTCCCAAACTCGCCACACAAAAAATGCTGACAAATAAAAAATAAAACATTTGAAGGGGGCTCAATGAGTTAACTGCCTAATCAATCAGAGATTAGGCCTTTGGTCCAATTGTCTAAACTCTTGTTAGCGTTAGATTTCATCAAGCGGATCAATCACTTCCCTATTGCATCAAGGAGAAGGTAGCACTAAAGACTTATAAATAATCATCTTCCCTAGGCAATTGTATATGCATAAATAACAACATAATGGAGAATTAGTTAGACTAATTGATCTCTTCTGTCATCAATTTCTCTCGATCGAAGCAACGAGGTTCTCCTGCAGCCTCCCACCATCAATACATTGAAGATATGCATACCAATAAGACATCAACAACTAGTTGCAAACGATCGACAATCTTGGATAAAGGAATGCATAGTTAATCTTGGATAACGGTATGCAAGGTTAATCGCTTCTATATTTTGTTATATTATACGATATATATCAAGAATTACAACCGCAGATATCTAAAGGACAAGCTAAGCATAGTATGATACAAACAATGATGCCTCTGGAAACATGATTATCCAAAATATATACCTGTGTAGCCACGATAGACAAGCCTATCCATTTGCACATTTCAAAATTTGATCTCACAAAATCTTTGAATTCGTCAAACTTTCCTGAAGGATCATCTGGAAAATCCTATTCAGTGATGCAGAGTCTATTAGTAAATCACAAAAATCATAGAAAAGCAAAAAAGAAAGGTCCTATAAACAAAAAAATCAATGAGATTACTACCTCTTCCCAGTTTCTGTTCAGGAAAACATCAGCAGTGATAGCAGCCTCCAATGCAAGGAGTAAAAAGACAACCACCATGTACTATAATATCCATTTAAGGTCAATAAGAAAGGCAAAGGATAATATTAGATAATATAAGGCAGGAATTAATGGAAAAGCATCTACATTTTGAATAGAACGTCAAGAAAATATTCTAATCTAGGTTCATTAGAAAAGGATACACAAGAGAGGCAATGGCCGTTGGCAGTTTCAGCAGCAATGTATCCAGAGCAAGTTATCAAGCATAGTGAAATTCCTAGACCGAGAAAGGCGTACATGAACCTGCAAGTTTGCCAGTATTTATATCTCAGGCTTTATACCATTTAGCCATTTAGCAAAGTATAACAAGCTGTGCCATCTGTAAGAAAGTCGAGCTCATTATCAAATAAAACTAAGAAAAACCAAAATAGAGGAATAAGATGTACGACTGCCATAAACAAAAATAAATATCAGATAATAACATAGTGATTATGGTGAATGTATTGTGCTCATAACCAATACTTTGAGAAGACGCTACAAAGATGCGTGCATGCCGTGACTAGAAAGACATATGAAAAATTCTGGAAAGATAGTGACATAGAGGGATTCACCGATGTCTATGTATGATTAATGATAAAGCACCATTTAACATACCTCACTACTGAAGAATAAATTCATAGAAGTTGTCTGCTTCTGTTAATTACGTAAGTAGCAAAACCACTAATATAAGTTGTGCTTTAATCCAAGATACAAACTAAAAACTAATATGTATGTGCACATATAAATAAGTATGCTTCCTTAAGTACAAATATGACAAGATGGATGGGCAGGTGTTTCTGTATCAGTGCATATATAAGGTAAGTTAAGTAATGAATTCCTATTGAGGGATACCAGAAACAATTCTTGATGGACTACGTTGCCAAGATCACATCATTAGTCTCATCAAACTATTATATGCTTGAGATACAAACTAAAAGATTGCATTGGGACATCATTCACATAGGATTCCTAGATGTGACAACTAACAACAGGAGATGATCGTCTCAAATAACCATTTAGAGGGCAGCTTGTCTTCAACCACCACCCTACGAGAGAACCTAGAGAGTATCCTAGATAAAGAGGGAAAATGATAATAATCTCGTGATAGCATTGGATCCACTCTATGGCACAATACAAGCCATAAAGCCAAATACAACAGGATACTAATAATGATTGATAACAAATTAAGGTGTTGTTTAGCAACGACTTAACTGAGGGGTTAAGGAAAGTTAAACCCTCCGCCAAACACAAATTTTTTTTACAATGAGTAAAGATAACTAAACAAAAGTTAACGTAACCCGTATTAATTTGCCAATACAAAAATTATAAAAGAGTTAAGATAACACCTCTAGTGAGGTCAAAATGAGTTAGCCCCTCAAAATGAGGGGTTTACTAATGCATCTCTCTAAACGGGTCAAGAGAACCCCTTTATCTATAAAGAAAATAAAGAAGAGCACAAGAATTAAAACAAATGTTAACTAAATCGTCAACTAATTTAACGTTTTTAATTCTAATGGATTAACCAACTTAACCCTTTCTCCTTAACAGCTCCTTAAAAATTTTCCAAATCAATTGCAAACAGTGTTCTATCTATCCTCGGTTTCAATTTATTTTCTACAATTGCTACAATCATCAAGCTCTCATGATTACTACACACTGAAATTCTAATTAGATTTATAACTCATTATGGCAACAAGTAAATAGCGTTTCCCTTCAATCAAGCAACTTCTTCCCTATCCCAAGGAGACCCCACAAACAGGACAACACTAATTATAGCCTTCCTCAAAACAAACAAGCATCCAAACAAACAGTACAGTAACAAAATTAACCCCAAAAAAAAAACAAAACTATCAACCTCCAGTTCTACACAAAAAGGGCAACCAAGATGCAAACTTTGCAAGTAAACTACAAACAAAAGGAGAGATTTCAAACCAAGGAGAAGCCGAATCGGGCACGCCATGCCGATACCAAACCCGAATCAGCCACAGAGAATACAGTATCATCCCCATCCCAGCAAACCCTAGGATCGAGTTCACCACCTTCAGCGTCGACTGAAGGCAAACCCTAGCCCCCCTCCCCATTCCCTGTGATTCTCACCTCAAAATTCCTCCTTTTATGAGGGGTTTTAATAAAACAGTGGTGAATTAAAGTGGGTCTTTTTTAATTTTAGCTTGGATTGTAAGCAGAGGATAAGAGAGGGAGAGAATCGCGATTTTTTCGCTCTTTTTTGATTTTTTTCGCGGCTGCGGACAAAGATTTTGTCTTTGAGAGAGGTGGGAGTTTGTGTTGCGTGGTTGACACGTGCGTGGAATTTTTGGATGTGGAAGGTGATGGTTTGGTATGGAGAGGGAAGATATTGGATTATTCTTGGGGAAGTTATTGATGTGACACTAGAATTTTTGGTATTATTCGTAGATGATGTTATAATTTATAAGATATTTCCAAATTATTGAAAATATGGGTGGTAGAGGTGGGCAGACGATCGGTTTGGTCAGTTTTGAAAAAAATTAATTGAATCGTATACATTTGTTCTAAATTTAAAGCAGGACCGAATAATATTTGACGCGGTTTAGTTAATTAAGAAATAAAGTCCAAACGAAAGATGTGGACTAAGAAATTAATGAAAAAAGATGTAGACTCAAAGATTGTCGAAAAAACCTGACTAAAACAACAAAAAGATTGAGACGAAGAGACAAGGAAACATATGAATCTAGCGGAAAAAAGGTTAAGGAGAGAACCAAGAGAATGATCAATTTAGTGTGGCTGGATTGAAAATTTGCAAATTGAAGCAAGGCAAACATATTTTAAAACTGAATTGATTCAAGCTGATTAATGCTCACTTGAGAAAGAAAAATTGCTCCCCTCTTGATGTAATAATTTATTACAGTTAAATAAAAAAATTATGAATTTTTCAACATAATTTTTGTAAATTTGTACGGACTTTTCTAACCCTATCTTGGTGCTAATTGGGCTTTAGCTTGAAAACTCAATTTAGCTAATAAAGATGTATACATTTGACTTAATTGGGTACTAAAGTTTAGATTGAGTGCGATTAGAATATACGTGTATCTTTAATTTCTAACCTCAGAAGGAAATAAGAAAATGGAAGGTGACGTTCACTTTACACCAGAAAGGCACAAACCAAACAAATATGGAGAAAATGGATCTCACGTAGACCTTCCCATCTTGTCGCTTTTATCGTCCAAAGTTAATAAGAAAATTCTTTTTGTGTGTGTGCGTGCGTGGGGAGGTACCTTTTTGCATGTATACACCTCAAATCGCATAGGTATTTTCTGTTCCTTATTAGTTTCTAATATCACTAATATATCTTTGGTTAATGTTTTCAGTTTGTAATTAGATAGAAGGAGAAAGGGCTAAAATACTAGATTGGCATTTTAAATCGATCCTAAATGACAATAGAGCATTTTAAATAACTCCGACTACAATAAGGCCTCATAATTGTTCAAAAGTGACAATAAGACCCATATTTTCGCCGGACTCCGGCCAACTCCCTTCTCTCTCCTCCCTTCAAGCTCCCCACACCTCCATGGCTGACCTCCCCTCTCCCTCTCCCTCCCTGAACCCAAATCTATCAAACCCAACAACCAAAAACCTCTCGCCTTCACCCTCAACTCTTCAACTCCTCCCTCGAATCCAACTCCCGCCACCACATGCCAAGCCATGAGAAAGATAGTCCACAACATCAAAAACCTCAGTAAAGCCGAACCCGAACCCCAACGAGAATTAGTTCAACAAGTCTTAGAGTTCAGAAAAGAGGAGAGTGTGAATGTGCCATGGGTGAGGGTGGAGGAGAGAATGGTGTTCAGGAGAAAGAAGGAGAGAGTGGAGACGAGGGCGGAGTTAAAGAGGTTGAGGGTGAAAGCAAGATGTTTTTGGTTGTTGGGTTTGATCGGTTTGGGTTCATGGAGGAGAGGAGAGGGAGGTCAGCTATGGAGGTGTGGGGAGCTTGAAGGGAGGAGAGAGAGGAGTTGGCCGGAGTACGGCGAAAATATAGGTCTTATTGTCACTTTTGAACAATTATGAGGGCTTATTGTAGTCGGAGCTATTTAAAATGCTCTATTGTCATTTAGGATCGATTTAAAATGCCAATCTAGTATTTTAGCCAAGGAGAAAGAGAGTCATTTGTCATTTCAGATATGGATCCCTCTACATTTCGGCGGTAATTCTAATTAAAATAAACGATCAAGATGGAGAGAATTGGATCCTCTCCACCAAATTGGCGAGGATCCAAATCTCTATAGCCTCTCCTCCCTCGATCAATAAATTAATCAAATTAGCTAATTTAATCAAGAGTATCACCACTAGGAAATACCAATATTGGAGATCTGGAGAGGAAATTAGAAAATATTAGATTTGGGGTCAAATCTGCTAATAAAGAGAGATTACCAAAAAACCAAGAAAGAAAGAAACCCTTCATACACCACATATCACCTGATGTAACATCTTCGAGGTTATTTGCCTCAGAAATCTTTGTGAAGCCCACAAACGCAATCTAATTAGTTCAAAAGTCAGGACTTAAGTAGACAATCAAAATAAAAAACTTCCACATTCCCAACCAAAAAAGCAAATTTATCAGAATAATTTCCGGCATCGTATTCAAACTTCACTACAAGTAGTTAAAAGAAGTAGAGGTTCATTGACAAAATAGAAACCATACAGATAACCAACCCAGGTAAATAAATTCTACATCTATACATTTAGCAAGTTAACAGAGAGTTTCAGTTCACTAGCATCCAGCCACAGAATTCATAAAACTATACAGATATTTACAACCACCCTACCACAAATATACAGACCCATAATGTCATTCCCCAAATAAAAATCAGAGGTCAACATAAATCAATCAGCCAGAGCTATACTGCCACTTAACTGAAAGAATGATCATATGATGATTTTTTTTTTTTTTTTTTGAGCAGGATCATATG
Source organism: Asparagus setaceus (assembly GCA_012295165.1). Classification (NCBI taxonomy): domain Eukaryota; kingdom Viridiplantae; phylum Streptophyta; class Magnoliopsida; order Asparagales; family Asparagaceae; genus Asparagus; species Asparagus setaceus. The sequence continues at coordinate 53,680,020 of CM022702.1, read as the reverse complement.
ATGATTTGATGATGAGATTATAAGTTATCACTTGACATGAGAATCATAGGAATCAAACACAGAATCTGGAACAATGAGAGGTAGCTTATCTATGTACATGAAGAGGCGCCGCAGGTTTTCTCTTGATACTGTCGACATGTCAACGATGTCTCTGCTGTCGGTGAATACCCATAAATCACCAGAGTTTACCCTTTTGAGGCTATCTCGGCAGAATGGGCATGATTGTGATCTTGAATGCCTGAAATGACAAATTCAGTGATCAAGCAATGATTTAAGGCCCGTGATTTTACGCAACATTCTGAAAGAGTATATTATATAACCAATCGTCACAAATGGATTCTTTTGGCTAGATTGAAACGGTCTAGTCAATATACACCAGCAAAAAGGAGAGGTGCAGGTTATTTTTCTATCAAAATTATGTACAGAACAAAAGTTTGAACATTCAATGCCTCGTAAAATCAGTAGAAAATAAACAAAAAATCTAAGCGAACTAGTTTATCATTGTTTTGAGCTAGTGGAAGCCGGCTATTACAGGGCATGGAACGTATTGCCTGGTGTAAATTGTGTAGTCATCTAGTAATCCAACATGAGTTGTAATTTGCATGTGAATTTATAGAGGCCAGTCTCTGGTTCTCTGTTGTAATATTAAAATGGCAGGAAAAAGATACAAAGCGCTGTTATAAAAGATTTAATCGATGTGAGTGAAGCTTCCATCTGATAAGCAGACACTTGAGGTGAACTAAATGGATATGCAGTCCGCAAACAGAGAAGGAAAATAAATCGGCAGCAATGTGTTCCATATCTCAGATAGTCAGATATTAACAATAATATATATTTTTTGATGGATTAACGAAAATATATTCAATTTGGATTAGTGAAAACAATAGTTCTGTTACCTGTAAGAATAAATCTTTCATTTGTGAAGAATTTCCCCTTCAGCTTCACTAGCTACGTAGACAACTATAACCTCTTCAGCAGTAGTTTACAGAATGGAAAATGCGACTCCAACAAGTTCTTGAGCTTATTTTCGTTTATAGGGAGACGATTACCTATGATTTTTATCTAACCAAAAAGGTAAGTCTATCTACATGCTCAAATTTTCACTGGGAATTCCGCCAGGGCTATTAACAAGAGATGCAATTGGTTGAAAACTGGTAGTAAAATTTTCACTCAATCTCATGGCTTGTCTGTTTCAGATAATAGGGTTATACAAAGGGTGAATCAGAAACCGAAGTTATGGCGAAAAGTGTTCTCAGTGGCTGTGAGCTGTTGAGTGCTGCTGAAGGGAATGGGAGACTTTTTGTTTGTTTATTAGTTAGCTTGCGTGTTTCATTCTTCTTAGTTTCATTTTACTTTTGTTTCTTTTTATTTTCCTGTTTTGGGCTGGGAGGGAGGAGATGGGCTTTAGGAAGAAAAAAGTAGACAAAACAAGAAGCTAACCAAAGATACGTGGACGACTTTTTCTCTTTCTTTGCAAGAGTTCTTGACGACTTTTTCTCTTTCTTTGCAAGAGTTCTTGCCTAACTCTCCTCCTGTTCATCTGTGTAAGAGAGCCTTATAAATACCATTGGACTCTCTCAAAGTTCTGACATCTCCACGGTTCCAATCTTTCTCATTCCTCTTTGACTCTCTTGCATTAGAAGACTTCCAATCATCTCTCAAGAACTAATTCACAACCATAGAACCAAAACTTATCATTCCACCAGTTGTAACATAAGCAAAGAGGTAAGTTCTGATGATAACTTTTCTTTTAATTAGTTACTGATATTGGTTTAAGATTTTATTTGTACAAAATTTAAGTCAGCTATGGTTAATCCCTTACAAAGATAATGCTAAAAACATAACATACCAGGGTTTCAGACCTTTAAAAAAATTTATCATATTTTCAATTTTTCATATTTATCAGAACTCTCAAACATTTAAAATTTACGCACAAGCATATTTCCTCACAATTTAATAATGCAGCATATAATTCGATTACACGTGAGTGCATATGTTTCACAACATTGTTCCACTGATGAATAATAAATGATTAATCTAAATTTCTGGCTGTAATCTCACAACAATTGAATATAAAATTAAATATATCAAAGCATGCCATTAGCTAAGAGAAAATCGGCATTCAACTAGCATATATTGACACTGCATAATGAGCGTAGTGCCAGCAAAAAAAAAAAAACAACACGGAAGGTTTTACCATTACCAGTTGTTTAAGAAAAAATCCATGGATAAAGAATAACTACTCTTTGAAGAAAAGATAACAGAACTGAAAAGCTAGATTAGAATTTTCAGCAATGAGAAGGTTTATACCATTCACGGTAGCATTTCATGCACATGGCATGGCTGCAGTTGGGTAGCACAATCTTGCTATTCATTTCCATGCAGATCCCACATTCCTCCTCTCTCTCGACATCTATCTCTGAGAACGTTCTCCTGTCCTCATCATCTCTCCTTCTGTATCTTTCCATACACAGTGCTGTTTGCTTTTTATCTTCCATATCAGTTATCCCCTTGTGCAGTTGCATCAGGGAGGGAAAGATCACAGCTGACATGAACACGAAAATTCTGCATCTAAGAATTTAAGAATCCTCGCAGAACTTCCTAACTGAATGCAAGTTAATGTACTCACCATAAAATTCCTTGATACTTGCTTTCCTTTCATGAGTTGACATAGTTGTTGTTCCATCAACATAAACCTGCACAATGATAATGTATTAGTCCACAGCAGAAGAAAGTAGTAATCGTGAGGAATTGAGAAGACATTAACCTTATATATTAAGATTCTGAGCAAACCGAGAGCCCCTGCAAGGCTACAGTCTGTCCACTGAACCAGAAAAAGAAAGATGTGGGCAGCTGGGCTATATGACATGCGCATTTGAAGACAAGCACCGTCATACTCCCGTGAAAAATCTGAAGCTCTGCACATTAGAATAAAGAACTAGCAATATTAAGAGACACTACACACTAAAATAAAGAATAAGGAATATCATGATATGAAATGCGAACAACAAAATCCAATTCATTCCTTTTGTTTCTTTACCCTTTAGGAAAACATAACGGACACCTGATTTTTTTGAGTTCTCACACTTTCATTCAATACAAAGTAGAAAGCCCATGAAAAGAGAACTGCTTTTTCGAAAAGAGAAGAGAATTGCTTATGCATTCAATTAACACAGAATCAGCCAGTAAACAAAAAAACAAGGAAAAAGGGGGCTCTAAAGTTAAACCATTTTCTTGAAGAAACAACAATAGCCCATAACTCCTAGAACAGAGCATTCTCCTTTTAGACATTCTCACATTACTAATATTTGATAATACTACCATTAACCTATCACCAAATTTTACTAATCCAGCAATTCTCAGAACTATGAAGCTGTGAACTTGTTGGTGGATCTCACTAATCTATCACATTTGACATTCTGCACCTGCATTCAATCCCCACACACTGATTAATTTTCCGCAAAATACTCGACTGCAATAGAGTTACAGATAATCAACCATCGATGGCACAATCATAATAACTTTTACAATAAAAAATTCACATCAACAGAAACTACAACTTTGAGTCACAAAGAAACTTAATTTTTAACTATATATTATAAAAAAAAATCCCCCAAAATTGCACCTAGTTTCAAACTAACTGCTCGTCTGCAAACTAGATCATTAACCAACGGCGAAGACCCAACAATTAGAAGAAAAAACAAACCCCAATCACATGCCCACAATAACAGACCTTCCCCAAAATTAACCAAATTTATACCCAAAAAACTCGAAAATTAGACTAAAGCCTTCAATTTCCCAATATAAAACAGAAAAGATCAAAAAATTTCTTTGATGGGGGTCAAAGAGCTCAACTCACAGTGTGTTAGCGTGCTGGATGTCAGCTTCTAGAACTTTAAGCGAATCCTTGAACGACTTCCTCATCGGCGCCAGGACCATAGCCAGTACAAATCATTCAAATTCCCCCAATCAAAATTTTTTTTAAAAAAACCCTAATTTTATCTTGCTCTCCCCTCAAAAACCCTAATTTTCTCTCTCTTTACTCTCTCTCTCTCTCTCTCTCTCCCTCTCTGTTCGTTGCTTTGAAGGTGAGGAGAAACGAAGACACGACTGCTCAAAGCAAGGCTTCTTCTTCGCCACGTGTCATTATTGGCGTCGTGCGCGTCAAAATTCAGATAAAAGAGCCGACCTACGTGAACCGAAGTTGTCATTGCACCCAGATATTCACCTCACTTTTAAAGCTTTTTTAAGCATGTTAGTCCCTCTTCAATAGTTTGAACTTAGTCCTTTGGATTATTGAAATAGACTTAGTAACCTAGAATTTAGTTATAATAATGTTTTGAGGACAGATTTTGAAACAATTTATAAGAAAAAAGAGGCATGATATACATTTCTATGATTTAAGGAGTTAATATCAAAATATTAAAGATGTAATAATGGACTAATACTAGAAAACATTACGCCTCATTTAGTACGCGGGAATGAGTAGGAATGGAATGCAATTCCAACTTCTCATTCATGCTTACCAAACATGATGTATTTTTGGATGATAGAAATATCATTCTCACTTCTCATCAATTCTCACTTAATGTGAGAATTGCTATTCCCAATGAGATATCAAGAATTGATATTCTCACTTAAGTGAAAATGAAAATAATAAAATAAATTCCGGATATACTCTTCTTAATGATATTCCCACTTAATTCTTTAATCGCACCCAAACATGAGAATGGGAATGAGCATTCCATTCCCACATTAATTCCATTTCATTCCTACTTTCATTCCATTCTCACTTGACTCCATTCCCGTGTACCAAACGAGGCGTTAGTGTTAATTATGGGATAAAAGAAAGGAATATATCTATCTATAGAGGAACTTACATTAACCTATAAAAACCTTTTTTTATAACCCACTTCGAATTGAACCTAACACATGGGAGTCACATTAGAACCTCCTAACCACCCGGGGTCACCCGCAGCGATTACTGCAAAATCTTATATAGAAAAGCATATACTAAGTAATGACAATATGATGTGTTTTCTTTGATAGCTTTAAATCAATACAATAAGTATACAAGATCAATGCAGCAATTTGAGGGAAAATGGCACGATAATAAATAAGTAAATAAATAATAAAAAAGAGCAAACGATAAAACATTAGTCTATGCTAATTGCTTAGCTATATTAATGGGTATATCAGTATATGCATATGTATAATTGGCAATTTAGGTAGATTAATGTATTTTGTTTATTCAGTAATGCTTTGCATACTACAACTTTTCAAGTTTAGTTAGCATTATTTATCCAAAGTTGGCGTTGAATTAATGCAAATTTTTTCTCTCTCTATGATTTTCCATAGGGTGCCCTCAACAAGATTTTTATTTTTATTTCCTAATGATGGGGGGAATTTTTGGGTGCCGAGTGAGAAAGTGGGGGAGTCAGAATTTGGCGGTATATGACGCCCCACCTTATCCAGTGTCCACTGCGGTGCAAATATCTGGGTTATTTTATACGTAAGTCCTCGGACGGATATAAAAATATCTTAAAAGGACACGTCGGGGGAGATAAATTAATGGAAATTGGGTAGTGGGGGCTTTTTTTGTCGCTGCAGTAATTAAAGAAGAATATCTAGAAAAATCCGGCTGCTTTGGGAAAAGAGGGATTTTATCGGACTAGCCCCTGAGAAATTCACAATTTAGGTTTTCTTCTAAGGAATAGTTTAGTGTAGAGATTAGTTCAGTTTTATGATTTAAAGTATATTAGTATAATTGTCATCTAAATTATTTGAATCGCTTAACCTTTCATATGAGCAGTGAATAGGCTTAAGTTAATTGCCCAGATCCCCCAAGTAGTATTAGTATTGCCCTTTGGGCTTTAGAACTTTGCTACCCTTAGTTTGATTTCGACATATAGAAACAAATGATTTTTTCCACTCTTACACTCAAATAAACTCACTAATTTCACCGAAGGCTAATATTTGCCAATATTTCTCAGGTTCAGAGATAATAAGTTTCAAAGCAGGAAACTGCAGGGTGTCTATATGTTTTATTATCATCTCAAGTTTTACTTGTTTTGTCAAAAACTTGTTCACATTTATCTTTTCTTTACACTTTTCGATATCTTGTTTCGATCACTATTTATTAAATTTTAAAATCATACTTAATTAAATTGTTAGATAGTTTATGTAGTTCTTAATTAGAAGAGAGTAACCAAATTTCTTAAATTTTCAATTTATAATTAACATATAACAATTAATTTCTTAAATTTATTATGTCGTTGTTAAGCTGTAAAATGATACTAATATGCATGTTTTCCTCCCTCATATTAATTTACCTTCCAAATTGTAGATATTTTTGAAGTTGTTTTGCAAATCATATTAATTTTAAATCTATCCCTCAAATTATCTTATTTTCTCGTATTCATTCTCATGTTGGTGGTTAACATTTTAATAGTTTCTAGGCTTAAATGACCTCTGTATTATTATTATTTTATTTGCGAGACCTTATACACAAGCCCACCTAAGACTAGCACCTTCATGAATGAATTTATATATTAAAAAAAAAAGGAAAATGAGTGAAAAATGAAATAAAAAATTAAGTTACAAGAAGCAAGTGGATTACAGTCGCCCATTGGAAAGCCTATGCCTGCTGAAATGCTGGATTTGGTGACTCCGGTATTGGAATTATTTTCTTCAAGTTAGGTGCATCAAGTACAATAATCCTCAATTTTCTAAGACCCATTTGAGTATATTTGGACTTGACGCATAACTCATATATAAATAAATATAGAGATACTTGCATTGTAGATAAGGTTCAACGTACCATGTTTAAATATGGATTATATCAACTTCAATGGCTTGCAATAAATATGTGCTGTTGCATGTCCTTATCATCATTCCTCTTCTAAATTGTTCTCATGCATGAGTTGGTTTGGTGGATCAATCACAAAGTAAAATATGACAATTAGTGAGGAGTCTAATAATCAACTTAATTCATAAATAAATATTTCTTAATTGAATCCGGAAAACATATCCTATAAGTTTTTAATAGGAAAAGATGGTTTTGTTTGTAAATCTAAGCAGTTAGGAATCTTGAATGTAAATGTGATATAAATATTTGTTTTTTTTTGCTTGACCATATTATGTTTCTTCTTATTCTTCTTTTGTCAAATCAATTTGAGCATGACTCTCTGGCCATCTAGACATGCCTCATGACCATAAGACCAAAACGAATAAATAAATCTACTATGGAAAAGAAAGGGGGAAAAAATTTTTGTTACCGATTTTATTTGAATACTCTCGATGAATTGCATGAAATAGATTGATTGCACCTCCCTTCAAAGTTCAATCGCCATCCTCACCCTCATAATCAATCAATTCAGGTAATTAAAGAGAAACAAAGATGAATTATACTTAATGAATGGCAGCAAGAACAAATAATGTTTTCCCCTTTTTCCTCTTTTTTTTTGTTTTGTTTTGTTTTTAACCTTATCTCTAACGAACTTTGTACAAGTATCAGAGTGAGATGAGATTAGAACTTTGGGGGTATCAAAGTGTAACTAGGTAAAGTTTGGGATACCGAAGTGAAAACAACCCTTATTTTTAACTAAACAATCATTGAGGGTGTTTGGGGCGGCTTATTTTTTGGTCAAACTAGCTTTTAAGCTAGTTTTTTCATTTCTACCTGTTTGGTAAAATACAAAATAAATTATCTTATAAGTCACATTTTAAAAAGCTGATATACCTCAGCTTTTGAAAAACTAACTTATAAGCTCACCTAAATAAGCTAGGTTTGACCAAACAAATTATTATGATACCCAAATAATTTTTATAACATTTTTATCATAAAAGTCAAAAGCTACTAAAAGCTAGCATAGCTTATAAGCTTCAAAAAATAAACCTTCCCAAACACCGTGGTCAAGGACAAACAAGCTTAAATCATTAAATGGATAGACAAACAATCATTAAAAACTTGACATTTTGATCCTTACATCTCTTCATAACATGCGAAACATATTAAATAACATGAAATACACACCAGATATCCTAAATGGTTGGAATATAGCTTTGTTGGGTGGGCGCCACAAAGAAAAAGAGAGAGAGAGAGAGAGAAGAAAAGAGGAGCCATACAAGTTTCGGATCGGGTACTGATCCCACAAACAAAACCCAATCCGTACCCGTCCGAAACTTGAAAATTTGTCAAAATATTGTTAGAAAATTTGGAGCGAACTAAAAATCACTGAAAATAAAAAGAGAAAAAAAAGTACAGATCTAATGGATCGCCGATGAATCGAAGGAGCTGAAGAAGAAATCAATGGATCGAGCATTGAAGTCCGCAAGAGAATCGGGATCTCTCAATCTCTCCAATCGCTCTCTCAGGTCTCTTCTCTTTCTCTCTTCATTCTCGTTGATCCTCATAAAAAAAAAAAAAAGTGTAATTTCGTCTAGATTTGATTAGGTAACGAAGAGAATCGAGCTAAGCGAAGCTCGAAAGGTTAGGAGTTTAAGTAATTTAAGACATTTTAAATTGGAAATGTTGGCCAAAAGAAGTAGAAAATTGGACGTAGTCTTTAATAGGAAATGTTGGCCAAAAGAAGTAGAAAATTGGACTGTTGGGTTTTGGAAAACAAAAAAGTTTAGTTTTTTTCTCTTCATTCTCGTGCAATAGAACAATCGTTGTAGGATTGGGTTAATGTAGAGATAATGATGTATGACGTAGGAAAGCTGAAATATTGGTTTAAGGGTCGTGATAAGTAGACTGCAAATCCCAAACTAGTGTAGTCTTTAATAGGAAATGTTGGCCAAAAGAAGTAGAAAATTGGACTGTTGGGTTTTGGAAAACAAAAAAGTTTAGTTTTTTTTCCCAACTTGTGCATGTTTATTTATTGAAACTAGTTTGTTACCCGTACATTGTACGAGAATTAGAGAGAGATGGCTGGATGGTCGTGGGTTTGGAAAAGAGAGAAGAGGAGAGAGAGAAGGTGACGTGGCATAGCAATAGAACAATCGTTGAATTTCGGTAGGATTCAGGGTTAATGTAGAGATTATACTGTATGACGTAGGAAAGCTGAAAGATTGGTTTAAGGGTCGTGATAAGTAGACTGCAAATCCCAAACTAGTTTCGTAATACAAGAAACAAAAGCATCGCGCTCTTGATGACTGATATAGTTTGATAACAATTCACGAAGAAGGACTCCACACTTTATGGTTTAATACTTTGTAGTCTACTTAGTATAATTCTAGGTTTAATAGTAGGAACTATTATATGGTTTGTAGTCTACGTAGTATTGTTCTAGGTTGAATAGTGGAAAACGAATACTATTTTCAAAGAACCAAAGACTAAAACAGGTGCGACTTGTCACATTCCTGCGAACGGCGGAAGCTGTTAATAGATTGAGGGCCGAAAAGTGAAACTAACAATAATGTCATTCCTTTTTGTTGGCGTTCTAATTTTGATAGAATCTTTTCTTGATTACATCAGTATTGTGTTTTTGTCTAGAACGGATAAGGATTTTAACTTTTATGAGTTTTATTATTAATCATTTAATTGGAATCGGGTTCTAATTTGATAGATTTCTTTCTAATTTTTTGTCATGTGAGTTACTAGCTAGTCATTTGTTGCCAGATCAGTTGACCTCTCACGAGAACACAAAAATACTTTCTTAGCCGAACACATTTTTAAACATTTTACTATTTTAGAAATAGATGAATAACACAACAGTAAAATTGGTTTAATCATCATTTCTGTTTTGGTCTTAAAACATGACAGCCAAGTACCAGACGATGTTTATAAAAGCTTGGATGCTGTTAAAGAGGATGAGAAATGGTGGGAGGTATTGTCTTTTTACCTTTTTATGAAAGATATAATGCAAAAATACGCCCCAAGGACATGGATTTTAATATAAGAAGTGCTCAATTTTGCAGGCTGTGGAGTTACAGAAACTTATCCTGGCTCATAACGACCTAGAAGTGCTGAGCAATGATCTGAAGAATTTATCGTTGCTGTCTGTTCTTAATGTTAGTCACAATAAATTATCTTGCCTTCCAGCTGCAATAGGAGAGTAAGTAAAGTTGCCAAGTTTGCATACTTACTGTTGCTTAAAGAAAATACAAATTTTACTGGTAATGTTTTGCTGGTATCTGACTATATTGTATATTATTCATCAGGCTTGCTTTGTTAAAAGCACTAGATGTTTCATTTAACTTGATAAGCAATCTACCGGAAGAGATTGGTTCAGCAACATCATTAGTCAAGTAGGTCTTTTCTTCATTTTATGACTTAAAGGGCTAAGTTTTTATGCTATTTCCATGAAACTTATTCTGTGACCAGTAGCATGAGGTTTTTCTTTCAACTTTATTGTTGTTATCATCATTTTTTTGTTGTCCCTTTTAACTTCTGATAACCAAGGAAAGTAGCATTTAGTTACTTTGTGGATTGTGATTTAAGAGAGACTATAGAGGAAAGTAGTCATATGAACTGAATTTCTTCTTGGAAAAAGTCAGATTGTACTCTCTCAGTGATCTGCTATCCAAAAGAGATGTGCTCCATCTATATTCACTAGTTTTGAATTCTTATAGCAAATATTCTTTTCTTCTACATGATTTAAACTTTTCAGCCACATTACTTGTTTTCCCCCCGCAAGTTGCATTTGACTAGTATTTAACCTTGAGAAGAAAGTGAGTGGTATCAGTGTCCTACAGAAGACTGCACATGGGATAGAATGATTACATTAAATGTTCAAGTATTCCTAGCTGCTAAGATTTAAAAACCAAAATTTTAATTATTTTCTGCAATTTATTAGTCAGCCTATGTGAAGACATGAATCCATCTGAGCATTGGACTGTGTAAGGAGAACTTATAAATTTTCTTTTAAGGTGCGGAGGCATGTCAGACATGCTCATCACTAAAATCATAGGCCAAATAAGCTGGGGGTGTTCTACAATATGTAAATAAATCGTGTTGGATCAAGGTCTTTTTTATGAACAGAAGAGCACTGAGTTAATACAAGAGTTTACTGATTATCCTACTGCAGATTTGTAAGCTATACATATTAAAATTGTATAATCACGTGTGTTAAGTATAGTTCTGATTGATTAAAACTGAACATTGATATCTTGTAATTAACAACAGTACTGCTTCTCTTTCTTCCGACACTTAATGGGCAAGAACTGGAGACTTTATTTTGTTCCATTACTTATTTTAGCTAATATCTTACGGAAACGTCGAACCTATGCCTGAAAATACTTGTGAGATTCTTTAGTGCACATTTATTTTAGGGAAACCTATGAAATTTTACGTACTATCTTAATATCCTAAGCGGTAATTGATTTACTTAATTTTACCGAGCTGGTTTAATATTTAGTTGACATGCTTTAGAATTTTTCTTTAATTGGATCATACATTCCAGGCTTGATTGCTCAAACAATCAGATTAAAGAACTTCCCTGCAGCCTAGGAAATTGCACAGATTTATCAGAACTCAAGGTAAAATTCTATCAGATTTGCACACAGTTTTTACTTTTATGTTCACCTCGTGTAATCATTCATCTCACTCTGGATTTTAGGGGAACTTCATTTGCTTGTAATGGTAATAGTTTATATAGTGTATCTCCTATATTCAAATGGACTTCCTAGTCTAGCTATTTTTGGAACTAAAACATTTCTTTAGAAGCTTTCTTTCTAAACCTTTTCACGATCTGATGATAATTCACTTTATCCTCAGGCAACTAACAACTGCATACAAAAATTGCCAGATCAACTTGTCAACTGTTCAAAATTGATTAAATTTGACGTGGAGGTAATGCCAAGTGTTGCTTTTAATTTGAGATGAGCTCTTCTTGTTACCGATTCTTATGATATTAATTGATTATATTTAAGACATACAACTGATATTCTGTCTAATTCAGAGAAATAAACTCACCGTGCTCTCAGAAAATATGCTCAGGTCATGGACGATGGTTATGGAATTCAATGCTGGTATTCTTAATTGTTTTTGAAAGAATTGGAATTCAATATCTCTTTTTAATTTGGATGCCTACTAAAGTATATTGTTTTGTTTAAATGTCTTCTTCCAGCAAAAAATCTGCTCACTGCTATTCCAGATAGTATTGGAGCCCTTTCAAAGTTGATCCGTTTAGATCTTCATCAGAACAGTGAGTGAAGTCAGCCAATTAATTGTAAATTATAAATGTTTACGCATAAACGTTATATATGGAAGGATGCTCTATTTTCTAATTTAACTGCTGACTCATGCTCCTTTCTTCTAACTTGTGACTATGTATCTCTTGTCTGTCCAGAAATTTCTTTGATTCCGCCTTCAATCAAGGGATGCTCCTCTCTTACTGAGTTTTACATGGGGTTAGCTCATATCCTAGATGATTATGTAACTTTCCTATATTAGTCGAATGGATTCTTCTCAGGAGCTTCATTTTCGTACTTATTTCTTTACTTTGTATTTCAGAACCAATTTACTTACATCACTGCCAGCAGAGATAGGTGTTCTTCCTAAGTTAGGAATTCTAGATCTTCATTCAAATCAGGTAAGTAGATTTGTTGTTACTGTTCTTCCTTTTATGATCTGAAAGGTTTGTTGTGTTCCTAGTTATATCATGCAAAGCTGTTCTGTTATAATTACTTTCTCTCGTAACTTCTAACAAAGGTAATAAAATCCATTCTCAAATTACTGAATGCTTTGTATTCTCTGCATGATGTGCTTCCAGGGTAGGGCATCACAAACAATTACAGCATCATGATCTAGCCTTTTTCTTATAGGTCACTACTAAAATAGAGCTTTTGTTTCAAAATTATGGGTTCCATCCTCCATTTAAGCAATTATCCTATCCACTCTCTGCCTCAGTCCATACTTTTGGTATAACCCCTGTTCTTGCCACTTCTTCAACTACAGTCCATCATTCTAATTCATTGGACATGTTCAAACAGTCTTAATTGATCATCCATCAGCTTCTTCTAGATTGAAGTTGCCTCAACTTTTTATCAATAACTACTTCTTTTTCTTTGATGATAACCGTGGGTATGAGGCCCTTGGCCCCCTCCTTTCAATAAAACATCTCCAGATACAAAAATAGAATGTGTCCAAGTCTTACAAAAGCAAATACCAATAGCCACCAAAAAATATCATTAAACATCTCAGCTACAAAACAGAATGTCTCTAATTCTTACAAGAGTTCCAGGAAAAAAAATTCATGTGAAGAGGCTATGGATAGAATTCTCAGCCTTAACAAAATATCAATAGCCAAAAAGAAACGGATAGTTAATAAGCCTCCGCATAAACGGCAAAACCAAAAGTTCAGGCCAACAAGTTATAAAAAAAAATTTACTTGTCCTCCATATCAACTAAAGCACGGCTAATGATATCGCCAATTGTTAGAATATTCCTTTCAACTTCACAGGCTCTCCACATCGCCAGTGTACTCCATAACAGCTTATTCAATGAAAGCATCCCTCAGTTTCACCATCATCTTCTCAATTTACAACTCTTCCCCGTCATTTAGCTTGTAAATGTGTACTTTGTTCATAAAGTCTAACTATTTTTACCATTTTTTTATTTGTTTCTTGCTTAAGCATATCTGTGTCCTTAACTTCTATCAGATGAAGGAGTTTCCTGTGGAAGCTTGCGAACTGCGCCTCTCCGTCCTGGATTTGTCAAATAATTCTTTATCGGGGTTGCCACCTGAAATTGGTATGCTTAGCTTAGAGTTTGTTTGTCTGCCTCTAAGTCCAAATAACATGTTTTTTGATATATGAAGTTGGGATCGTGCACTTGTTATCCCCCACTCACCAACTTGTTATTCTGTTTAATGTTAATTTCATTGGTAATATTTGTGCAATGAGATGAATATTTTACTAACAAAGGCCTCCAAATAGCTAATTCTGTTACTACTGGGAATTTGTCCGCATGCCTCGCTATGTGTTTAACTTTCTGTCTCCAGCACAATATAGTTAGGGTGTATTCCTATTTTAGAAATGCCGTTCAGTGCCCATTTGTAGAATGGTTACTGCTTTGTGAGCTGCATTATCTTCTTTTATATACTTCTTATGGACCTTTTGTTGTTTCTAATCACTGCATAAATTATTTTCTCCACATTATTTCATTATTGAAAATTTGAGGTCGAAATAGTTTTGCTGCTCTTAAATTGCTTCCTATCATTTGCAATGTGTGGTATTTCTTTCCTGTCCATTGAATTAGTGAAAACTTCTGATTATCTTTCTCTGTTTCTCATTACTGGTTAGGGCCATTTTCTTAGTTTTTTGTATCTTGTTGTCTAGCTATGACACCTTTTTATATCTTGCTTATTTACTTGATCCTAAACCTGTCAGAAAATAATTATGTGTTGAGTTTTCCAGTTTCTCTCTGACTTCTCTGTCTTTAACTTCTGCATTACGACTTAGGTAAAATGACTACTCTACGGAAACTTCTACTCACCGGCAATCCTATGCGAACTCTTCGAAGGTGTGGCATTCAAGTTTCTTTCTTTTGGCTAGAGAGCTCTAGCGTTAGACCTTCCAATTGTTCTTATCTATTCTATTCCTACCAGCTCATTGGTCACTGGACCTACTCCAGCACTGTTGAAGTATCTGCGAAGTCGACTCTCTCCAAGCGAGGAAGGTAAAGCTGTCCTATTGCTGCACATTGGCATCTTGAGTTTTCATATATTTTCCTTGGCTATAAATGCTTGAAGATATAAGCCTTGTTGGCACCGGTTTCATATAAGTCTACCGATTAAGGTTCTCATAGACCACTTATAAACAATTTTCTACCTCCAACTATCTGAATGTGATTTATCGTGCAGAATCAAATGCTAGTCCAAGCAAAGATGATCAGATTGCCATGGCAGCTCGGTTATGTTTGTCTTCAAAGGTACGTGTCAATCTTTTATTTACCAAAGTAGCAAAGTTTATCATACATTCAAAAGGGGAAAAAAAACTCCATGCAGCAAGCTCTAGTATTATGCAGGTATTTATTCAGTTAGCTTTAAACAGAAAATTTAGAATTGAGTTTGGTGCTCTCATATTTTCCTAATAAAAAGGTTCTCTTTAAAGATTGTCTTGCTAATTAATCTAAATGATAAAATACAGTCATATTTGTTGGAGGAAATTCATATTCCTGGATCACTTATACAGCCACCACCTCCTTGCTCCTCACCTTTTGACCTTCTTAACCTTCAAAAAGTTCCTAATCCTCCAATACCTCTTCTTTTTGGTTTCTCTGTGCTAAAGTACCATGCTCTCAGTTCTTCTGGCATAGCTAGCTAGGACTTGGTAGTTGTCAACCCTTTCCGACCTGAATACAACATGGAATCTGTTTAGCCACAAATTTCAAAGTTAAGACATTTAACAGAGTAAAGAACAAACTTGGTTCTATATGTCTGGAGGTAGTGGGAAGCCTATAACGAAAAGCCTTGTGACATTGGGAGATAAGATAGGAGCTCTGCTTTTTTTTTAAATGTCATGTGGAGCTGATTTTTATATTCATTACGTCATATTGCTGTTGGAACTAAACAAAGCAATTTCTACAAATTAAATTTGATTTTTTCCATAATAATAACTTGGACAAGGGGCTATTTTCATACATTTATGCTTTTAGTATCATCGTTTACATTTTATGTAGATGTCTTACCTGGTAGCTGATACTGCAGGAGTTATCTTTAAGTGGGCTAGGATTAACCAGTGTCCCACCGACAGTATGGGAGACAGGTGAAGTGGAGAAAGTAGATCTTTCTAAAAATTCAATAGGAGAACTACCACATGAGCTGTCCACCTGTTCCTCACTTCAGGTACTATAGAGTCATAGTGATTGATATGCAAAGAAATATCCATGCTTTATTAAATGCTAATGCTTTTCTGTGTTTAGTTGATTGCAACTCTTTTATTAGGACGTTTGGAAATGTTCTATTCTTAAAATTAAACTGATTTGTAAGTTTTCAAGTTGAATGTACATCAGGATGGTCATCCACTTACTATTCCATGAAACTTGCAAGTTAGAGGAATCCTTTGTAAGTATTGCTACTTCACATATTATTGGCACAAAGTTGGAGTGTGGATCTCCGCAGGAGGGAAAGTTAAAATTATATATCAAAGCAGGTAAATAAGTTAAAAAATTACAAAACTTGCATGTTTTCTCCAAATCAATGAAAACATCCCTTTGTTCTTCCAGTATCTCTCTCCATCAATCAGGTCAGTTAATGAGTAGGTTAAACACTCAACCTTGCTGACATAAACTCAAATTAGCTTTAGACACAAAGTTCTATTTTCTTAGCCTTTATTTGATTGCTTCTCCCAAGTTTCATTGTGACATTTAATGAATGTCAATCATCATGGAAACATGTCATACCTAATACTCAATGATAATTTTCATGAATAAAAATATGCACATTTTCTAGATGCTTGTTATTAAGGTCCACATCTGACATGTAAATTCCATTTGCCAAGCAAATGCGTAATAAGTTTCTCTAATGCAGTTCGAGTTTAACTGAAAGCTTTAAGCATGCCACTTATTGATTCCTTGAATCGCACTGCTTCTTTATGAATATTTTTTCAAGTCATCATTAAAACATCTTTGGAAAAACTGCCTGAATGGAGTAAGCAAATGTAAGCCATGTCTACATTTGTCTTTCAGGTCGATCGTGTTGTCATCTTGATCAGTGACTTGGTATTTAAGTTTCATTTTCTAAAATATTAAATTCGAGCACTATGGATTGATGAAATGGCTTGTGTTGTGTCCTTTAACCTGTCTTAGGAAACTTTGGTCGAAGACTCTTCTACAGAAGTTACCTTGAAAATTAAACTTCCCATACTAACAATTGGGCTTAATTGTGCTTAAACACCCTATAGTTCAACTATGTTGCACTTATATATCCTCACTTGTTTTTGGCAGCACTTACATACCCTAAAGTTCATAAAACTTTCACTTGTATACCCTCGTTTATGGAAAGTTGGCAACACTATATACCCTAAAGTTTTTAAAACTTGCAATTAAATACTGAAGTTTTCAAAGCATACACTTAAATATCCTTATTTTTTTAAAACTTGCACTTGAATGCCCTCAAGTTTGCATAAATGAGGGCATTTAAGTGCAAAATTTCAAAAACTTTAGGGTATATAAGTGCTTCCAAAACAATTTAGGGTATATGAGTGCAAGTTTTTCAAACTTTAGGGTATGTAAGTGCTGCCAAAAACAATTGAGGGCATATAAGTGCAAAGTAGGGGAAACCATAGGGCATTTAAGTGCAATTTAGCCTAATAATTGTTTGGAAACTTCTAACCTAATACCTGAAAACATATCAGGTTAAAGCAAATTTGATCTGACATGCATGAATGTGTGCAAATTTGATCTGACATGCATGAATATGTGCAGGCTTTGATACTCTCTGGGAACAAGATAAAAGAATGGCCCGGTGCATTATTGTCATCTCTTTCCAACCTTTCTTGTTTGAAACTGGACAATAATCCCTTGGCACAGGTAAGGTTAGGTTATGCATATATGGGTTGTCTGATCTTATCTTTATTACAAATTATCAAAATGAATAGTCCCTTGATCATTATTTAGTTCCAGCTGTATATTCTCCTTCATTGCTCTTATGAAGATCTGCAATCTTGATACAAGTTCTTCTAGTATATTATTATCTACAACTTAATTTTTAAAATATATCGCTTTCCCTTGTCTTTGGATGCTAGATGACTCCTTACTGATGCCTCTGTACTCCCTCGGTATGGCTATTGATCGTTGCGGCTCTCTTTTCGTTTATTTCTTTTGCCCAAAGTTTTAAGCTTTCTCTTATGTAACATGTAATGCTTCTCTACGCCTTGAATACGTTTAGATTTATAATCAATGGCTTTATTCATTAGTGAATGTAAGGAACTGGTAGTTTCCTTTTACAATCATCAATGTTAAAAAAAGCAGAGTCGCAAGGCGAAACGTTAGACCCTTTAATGAAGTGAGGTATAAGCCTCAAAGCGTGAAGCGTAAGCCTCATGAGTTTAAGTATTTTAACTTCAAAATTTGTAAAAAATTATGATCATATAATATATAGTGGTATAATAATAAACAAGTAGATATATTCATGTCCTGATTAGTTAATAAGTATTAAATATGTGGAGTATAGACGCACATCATAAAAAACTAAGCTACTTGCATAACATATATATCTTATTTACACTCGCATGGTCATACTAAAGATACATAGGGGCAGTTAATGTTAGCCAAAAATTATTGTATATCCTCCTATCTTGTCTAAAGTGTGCGCTTCAAAAGAGAAGTGCTTTATGAAGTGCGAACTGCGAAGCACTCACTTCAGTTATGCTTTAAGCAATGAGGCATAAGCTTCAAAGAATAAATAGCTTCTCTCTTGAGTTTCGAAGTGTTTACCCTTCAAAAGGTTTTAAAGCGAGTTTCAAAATAGCTTTTCCAAACATTGTTTACAATTATACTTGATTGGAATCACTGATCTTTAACATCAGCTTCTTTTGCCTTGTTCATTACAAATTTCCACTTCATGGAGAGTTCTTTATTTGAGTGCAACTAATTCACCACTTTTTCTAGTTTGTTCTGCTCAGAAAAAATATAGCTCAATTTCTTTGGGAACCTAATTACTAATTTGTTAGTATTTCACCTTGATTATATATGTAGAATGTGGTTTTAAATTAGGACACTTGATGGAATTTCTAAATATGTAGACTTGTATGATTAAGAAGTTATTAGTGTTCATTCTAAAAAGGTATTATCTAATTTTGTCTTTGAATTACCTGATACAGTTGACAATGCTGCAGTAAGTTGAAGGATAGCTCCCCACATTAACATCTTCATTGTTTTAGTTTTTCCATTTCAGTAATAAAGTGTGATTGTTCAATAGACGAATGCCATTATTATATTTTAAGGTACATAATTAAATGATAAAACCTTTACAAGCATAAGCTACAAAAGATGAGGTATCTAGCATTCGTAAAAAAGTTAGCTCATCTTAACATCATGAACTTTCTGTTTCTCAGTTTCAATTTGAAACCTAATCAAGCAAAACTTCCTTATCAACTCCTACTCAAAGTTCTAGAAGTTGAGTTTTGCTTTGACTTTACAGTTACAAGAAAATAGGTAAAAGTTTACCCAAAAAAAGAACCTTCTAATCTTTATGGAAATAAATAGGAAGCACATATCTTACTGAAAACCAAGGGAAACAACAGAACATGGTCAAATATAGGTTCTGGAGAGAAAGGAAAAGATTAATAATCATAGGTCCTACCACACTGTTCATTTTTTTTATTGTCTTGATGGTTATTGAGGTTCTCAAATATTTTCAAGGAACTCACAAGATTTATTCACTTATAGATTCCATTGGATGGTCTTGAAAGCCTCTCCAAGCTTGAAATATTGGATCTAAGCTGTAATACATCTTCGCTGCCAGACCCTTGTGCATTATCTAGATTGCTACAGCTCCAAGAACTTTATCTGAGGTCAGAATCCAATCAGTAGCAGTTTACATTACTAAATTCATGTTGAAACATTTAGTTACTTAAATGAACAGGCGGATGAAGTTCAATGAGTTTCCACGAGGCTTAATGAGCTTAAAACGACTGCGGATTCTCGACTTAAGCCAGAATTCACTTGTATGCATTCCTGAGGTATTGCTTGTGACCTCTAAGAATAAGCAAAGAGTGTACTTGGTGAGGGTAAATTGTACATCGAATCTCTTAATATTTAGCTGGTTCCCAGTTTAGCCTGGATTTTTTAAGGGTTAATTGCAGATAGACCCCCTGTACTATCACCCAATTGCGGATAGACTTCATGTAGCTCTATTGTTGCAGATAAACCCCGAGTGAATTTTTTTTTGACAAATAGACCTCCAGAGGATAAAAGAGTCAAAAAGAAAAAAGAAAAAAAAGGGGTCTATCCTCAATTAACCCTTTTTTAAAGTATGGACTATGAAAAGATGAAGACATTTCTCTGCTAGTTTTATCTTGCAGTTCTCTCTTCTTTTATCTAGAAATGCACGTCAACATCCAGTTTTCTGACTCTCAACGTATTTTCATGATTGCAAACAGGACATCAAGGATTTAACTTCTCTTACAGAGCTTGACCTGTCTGACAACAATATTACCGCACTTCCTCTGGAGCTGGTCTGTCTTCTAACTTATGTTTACATATGTTTGTTTAAAGAACAATATTTCTACTTAATGGGCTTCATGTAGAAATGTATTTGTAACTATCCTTCATAAACAAGCATATTTTGCCTTTTTAATCACCTACTGTATCTGGATACCAAAAGAAATTGCATACTGAAAGTGAGAATAACGCATGGTTCCTGCTTAAACGGCGATCATTTATAGCAAGACTTTGTTTCCAGCTTCTGCACCTATTTTACTGATTTCATGTGCATGCTACTGTAAAGGCCTAACAGTACTTAAATCCCGAGAGGTACAACGTGTACTTGTATGGTATCCCAAGAGGTTTACCTCTTTGTTTCCCTGTCCTTATCTACTCTGTTGTTACTGAATCAGTAAATACCTGTGTCTATAGCTCTTAAAAAACAGAAAGTTTCCATGGTTGTTGCTCTTGTTTTCATTGCGTTAACTGCATACAATTGCCTGAATCAGAAAGATTGCTGTTTATATGTTAATTTTGTAGAATTTCTTTTTCTTGCTAACATTTGAAATTGACATTTTCTTCATCAGGGTTTACTTGAGCCTTCCTTACAGGTCTTGAAACTTGATGGCAACCCATTAAGAAGGTATAGTGAACTATTTTCATTTTGTAAACTTTTTCTCAGGTGACTACTCTTTTCTTCTGATAAGGGTGAATTCTGATTCCAATAAAACTGAATCTGGAGTCCTACATACTTATCTTTTGGCTGTTAAGAGACTATTTTTGGTATAATAATTGTTAATTTGTATCCGGAATGGTTATGATTTCTAATATACCACAATGCACTCCTGACTTGTGCTCATTTTTACCTTTTTATGAAGATTAATTATAATCATTCACTAAACAACAGACGATTGTCACTGAAGAAGTGGATTGTTTGCTCTCATTGCAATAAAGAGGTCTGTATCTGATGAAAATTGCCTGAGTCACCTGATTGCATCTGAAAAGAATTTAAATTAAAAAATTCATGTTATGTTGAAAGGTAGAAAATTGAATAAGTTGAAGTGGACTAAAATCTATTCCTATATGTAACTAGGCGCATTTAGCACTTGCATTTTCTTCCAAATTGGGCTTTATCTTTTCTTGCTCATAGAAGGTGTTTGATCTTATGCAGCATTCGACGCACTATTTTGGATCGAGGCACGAAAGCAGTTCTCAAGTACTTGAAGGACAAACTTCCAGATGCGTAAGTGCATGTGTGAGTTCATGTTGCCAAAGGGGACAAGATGAGACGGAGGCTTGTAATAATTTGTAGCTTAACTGTTTCGTCAGCAATTTATGCGTGTTGTGCATTTTGTTTCATATCATTTCATATCTCGTTTTTTTCAAAAAAAAACCAAATATGAACATATTACAACGATCCATATTGTCTGCTTGGACCGGGGTATTGTACATCTAAGCTGTGATTATGAGTGTCCTTTTTTCCCCTTTCCTCTGTAGGCATTTACGCATGTATACATTTTAATTTTCAAATTCATTACATCATCACCTCTTCTTTTGCATATATGCGAATAGGACTGTTGGGTATCCGTGTATTCAGCCCATAAGACGATAACAAAAGAAGTTAGAAGAAAAGATATCCGAACAGCAGCAAAATGACGAACAGGCAAGGGTCACCACATGTTGTCCGAGGACATGGGATGACCGTCAACTGTAGGCAATGACTGTTGGGAAATTCCTGAACAGTGTGCAGTCACGTAACATTGTCGCGGCAATGGGTCAGTTTCTTTTGGAAGTTCTTTTATTTTCTGGATACTGCTCTATAAATAAAGTTTTTCCTGCGGTCTATTAAAAAAAGAAAAAGAAAGCAAAGCCAAGATGAGCTGCATACGGTAAAAGGGGGTTAGAGGGTACTAAGAGGAGAAATCTAGAGTCCGTGACATATTTTTTTGGTGAGATTGGGAGGGTTTCTTAAGGGGTTTTCAAGAACATAAGAAAGATTGTATCTTGTATAATATCTAGTAAAGAAGACTCAATTTTCTCGTGGATGTAGGCGATTGAGGAACCATGTAAATCTTGTGCGTTGTTGTGCTCTTACTTCTTTTCTATGGTAGATTGCTTGTTTCTCTTTAGTTTGAACATGTTTCTCAAACTTTCACATTGCCGGGTGATAGATTTCTCTACAGAGAAGGAGGAGATCTAATTGGGAGTTCTAACGCTTCCGCAAGCAATGCTTCTGTATAGAACATCGATTGGTGCGCAACAATTGGTGTTGGGTTGCAATGGATGTGCGCCAACAGAAGTGACTGTGTTTTCTTATCGGTGTTGGGTTGCAGTGGGTGTGTGCTAACAGAGACTGTGTTTCCTTACCATATAGTACTTAATGGCTATGTTTGGATTGAGTATTATTTTCAGGCAATAACCCTTTATCCTTTAAAATGAAATAGTAAGGAGTTTGGTTTAAAATTTTAGAAGGGATTAGGTTGGACTAATTAGTCCTTTAAATTGAAATAGTCCAGAGATTTTGGACTAAATAAAGGAGGGGAAGGGGTGTTATTATAGTCTTGGTATTATTATCCTATTGGGATTATACCTAAAATGACCATATTACTCTTTAACATTTCCACACACAAAAAAAACCTAGGGTTTTCATTATTTCTTTCACCCACATTCTTTTTGTAGCATTTTATTTCTCCCTCCCTCCCTCATCCTCTCATGCATCTTTCTGAATTCTCTCTCATCATCTCTCCTAAATATTATTGAGAACATATGATTGAAACATCCTCTCTCCTCCCTCTCTCTCTCCATCCCTCTCTCTCTCTCTCTCTCTCTCTCTCTCTCTTTCTCTCTCTATACATTTCTTAATCCTCTCATTCTTCTCTCTGAATCCTCTCTCGTCATCTCTCCCAAATATACGTGAGAATATATGATTGAAGCATAAAACTATTTGCATCTAAAATAAATGGGAAGAAATCTATCTCAAATAATAAAAAACTATCGGTTCACTATAATATTAATAAAAATTTATGTCTAACATAATTGAGAAGAAAGTCGACACCCAAAACTTGATGTTATTTTGCTTGTTACACCATTAAGAAGCTATAATTCACTCTTGGTAGGAAGAATGACATTTTTGACATTTATTGTTATTTCATAATCCTATACACCTTTACAATGACAAGTTCCAATCATGCCATTGGTATTAGATGTGTTAATAACAAATGGAGCCAAACAAATTATTAAAAATTTAACTCACTATAGTCTCCCGGATTAATATATCCCAAAATTATAGTGAGTTAAATTAGTCCCAGGATAAAATAAATCCCTAATCCAAACATGGCCAATAGTGTTTGTCACAGTGGTGGTTTATTTTAACAAACTATGGTTTATTTTAACAAACTAAATAATATTTGACTTTTACAATTTATACGATAAAAACATTCAAGAGTCCTACATACCAAAACATGAGATGGTTATATAATAAGCAAGTCCTGATACATTGATTATCCATTAATTTTACAAGTCAAAGTAAAAAGTGGCAGGACAATTTCAACTCGAAATCACAATTGAAAAAACCAAAATAAAGCCACAAAATTGATTAGTCATAACTAATATACAATCATTATTAACTCAAAATTTTATTTCTATATTATATATTATAGTCCTTATTATGGATGTATTTGACTACAGGCTAGTGGAAGGAATAAGAGGATTTAACCAGTCATTGGGCTGCCAAACGCAATTTTGGGTCAAACGGTTAGTAAATATCTTTGGGGGGTTAAGATTAGTTAACCCGTCATTTTGACGGGTTAACTAAATCTGCCAATATAGACGGCTTTAAAGTTAGCCTGGCACTCTCCGAAGGGCATCCACTGTAAAATCTAAGGGTGCGTTTGGCAACTTCACAAAACTTGTTTTAAGTGGTACAACATTGATCCAAAATCATGTTTTTAGTTTGGCAAAAATTAGGCCGGAATTGAACTAGTTCTTTCTAGTTCAAAATTTTGTCCTTAAACTAGTTCTTTTATGAACCAGCCCTTATATGGTTCAACTTTGGCCTAGTTAAGAAAAGACTAGTTTAGCCTAGTTCAATTTTAAAGTTGCCAAACACACCCTAAGAGTTAACTAGAAAATCTTTTCAAACAATTGTACCCGTTGTCTTGTTGCTCGGAGAAATGTGGGAAGAGGTAGCATTATAATCTTGACAACTTTTTCTATGTAGTTCTTTGTATATGTTGTTTGTACGTGTACTTCAGCAATAGTTAAAATTTCATGTAAACAAACACCTCCTACTGAAAAAATTTTGGATCCAAGAGACGATCACTTTTAATCCCGATTGTTTATTATCTAGTGAATGATTGTAATTTATTCTAAATCTAACACTCACCGGACTCCGTGTATTGCGCTCATTCCTAATTTATACTCAAAGGAAAAAAAAATCATAATCGCCTACTAGATAATTAATAGTTATGCTTAAGTAGTGGTCTCTCCATAAATATTTTTGTAGTAGAGAGGATCCGAAGGGCATCCTATAATAATGGTTATACTTTAGTTGTAAATTGGATCAATCAACTCTTTATGATATTTTTCATTCTATAATAATGGTTATACTTTGGTTATTATGATCATTTTTTGTTACATTTTCAAAAACGGCTAATTAAATAACTCATACATGACAAGTTATTAGTAATTTCAAAATTGCGCACACAAGTTGAATTTGTTTTGTACACAAGTAGATAAGGGCAAGCCTGGTGTTTTTTAAAAAGCAAAGGGAATAACCTCTTCAACCCTTGTTTATTTTGCCAAATACAAAATAATTATTCTCTCCATTCTAACTATGTAATCCAAACCGAAATTTGATTATTTTAGCCCTATCATGATGGGATAATCAAGTTACCCCTTCTCTTCTAACCATTCTTTCTTAACCATTGCCAAAGGACACCTATATAGTTAAAGTAGATTACTAGTGGAATTATAATGAATCTTGACTCTTTAGAAATTTCCAATTTGATGAAAAATAATCAATCAGTTAATCATAAAAGATGATTATGCTTGATTGTTAATCTAATTTCTAGACATAAAACTAAAATTTATAGCTACCATCCATTAAATTGGTCTTGAAATCTACACTCATGAAAAATATAGATATACATCGTACAACAATGAAGAAAAATGTCTTTGATCAATCTCTATCATTAAACAAATTAAAACCAATTAACGAACACATTATTGTCCAAAAATAGACAAATAAAAGAATATACAAGCCCATCATTACAGTTTATATAACTGATTCTAAATCTCCAATTTCTAATTGTGTTTGGACCTTCACGCAAAAATCCCCAACCCCAAATTTTGAATTTCTCCCCAAATCTCAATAAATCCCGCTCTCCTCCAATATCACTCCATCTCTCACTCGAAACCCTAACCCTAACCGCTGCTCTCTCTCTGAGATCTCCAATGGCGGCGACGAACATCGGAATGATGGACGGAGCCTACTTCGTCGGCCGGAACGAGATCCTCGCCTGGATCAACTCCACTCTCCATCTCAATCTCTCCAAAGTCGAAGAGGTACCAAAATTTTCTCTCGAAATGATTCGATCTCTGAATAATTTGATGATTTCTTCGTGGAATTGATTGTGATTTCAGGCTGCGTCGGGTGCGGTCCACTGCCAGCTCATGGACGCGGTCCATACGGGGATGGTGCCGATGCACAAGGTGAACTTCGATGCGAAGAACGAGTATGAGATGATCCAGAACTACAAGGTTCTTCAGGATGTTTTCAACAAGCTCAAGATTAAAAAGGTTTTGGCCTTTTTCTTCTCCTTTTCTCTGTTCTCGAGTCGTCATTTCGTTGATTTTGCTATGTTTTGGTGGACTGTTTTTGGATCTAGGTTTTGTCGAATGCGGGAGGGCATAACTTGGGATCGAGATTGTGTTGGATTGGGAAAATTGGATTCTTTGGTTATTTCATATAATGATTTTGGAAATTTAGAATTTTTTTGGGGGTGCCCGCAGTTTTAAATTGCCATTGATTTATGGATTTATGGTAATGTTTTGGCGTCATATTGCATAGAGTGGTTATGGTTATGGAACTTACCATCTTCGATTAGGTGGTAGTTTCTTTCATATGGGAGATGAACCTTATGGATTTGAGGGTTCAACTGAACCTATAAAAGTAATTCTTGAACCATATCATTTCTGCTCTCTTTATTAATCCATCTGTAATTTGTGTGATAACATTTCATAATTGGCAGCGGAAATTTTTAGCCACACCAGATTTGTTACTGATTCATTTATTTATTCATGAGAAGCTACAAACAGTAGGCTAATTACTCTAGTTGCGGATATGTAATAGAGATCACCTTAGGCTAGTAGATGATAACGAGGAGGAGAAGGATATGTATACAATTATGGAAATTGTAAATAATATAATAATATGTTCACCTTCTAGTTTTGAATGAATTGCTAAATATCATATTGAATAATCCAATGAACGATCTTAATAACTTCATTATTGTATTTAGTTTTAAAATTATCTGCTTAGACCTTGTATTGATGACATAAATATTATTTGTCTTAATATGTTTCTGTATACCTTATGACTACATTTAAACTCTAAGATCCACAAATTAAAAGCCACCTCCAAGTTTAGTTTTTTATCCTGATTTTCTAATTTATTTATTTTATTAAATATATGTGCATGTGTGTGCCTGCACATGCATGCGTGCAACATAGTCTGAAATATCATTGGAGATTTCTATTTGCCTACTTTAATTCTTTTTGTTTGGTGTCTTTTATTTTTGATAGCATATTGAGGTGAACAAGCTAATCAAAGGAAGACCCCTTGATAATTTAGAATTCATGCAATGGATGAAGAGGTACTGTGATTCAGTCAATGGTGGTGTTTTGGGCAGGTAAGCTGTATATCGATTACTTTAAGGCCATCTTATTCTCTGTTTGTCAATGAATGCTGATATTCTGTCATGTACTTGTACCTTGGAATTTGAAAACCAGAAGCTCTCTACCCATAATTTGTAAATAAGATGGAAACCTTTTTGTTGTTTGGTCAGTATCTGATAATTGAGTTTCATCTAAGATTATGATTTTTTCGTACTATGAAATGCATCTTCTTCTTTCATCGATTTTCTCAACTTAATACTACTTTTGGAATTTCACATTTCATTCCCTTCTTCTCTTTGTTCAAGGCTCTTATTCCAGTTTCTTTGAATGCTTTCCATGTTTTCTCCTTCCAAGTTAGCAATTACTTACAGAACCCATATTTTATCTTGCATTGGTATTTTTTCCAGCTACAATCCCTTGGAAAGAAGAGAATCTTGTAAAGGAGGAAAGGAGGCTCATAAAAAACCAGCTTCTTCTCAAATTTCAACAAAGTCTTCATCTGCTGGTGCAAAAGCGCAATCCTCTCACACTGCCCGAAAAATTGAGGGAAATGCTACCAATGCCTCAGTTCATAGGACCACAAAGTCCTCTTCTACACTAGGAGGGCAAGCTTATGATGAACAGGTAGATAAAGTTTGTTTAGTTAACCCCAAGGGTAGATGACCTAAAGTATTTTTCTATTAACCCTGATTTGAAGGATCTAAGTAATTAATTTACTGAATGCAGATAACTGAACTGAAGCTTTTTGTGGATAGCCTTGAGAAAGAAAGGGACTTCTACTTTGCTAAACTGCGAGACATTGAAGTGGTGTGCCAGAGCCCTGAGTTAGAACAGCTGCCTGTGAGTACTAAATTGGACTTAAACCTTGTTTGTTATGTTTACTCTTCGGAGCACCTTTCTTTCATAGATCTGAGAAGTCTACTTTGAGATGAGAAGAAACTCTATGTTTAGGCCTGCTTAAAGCAAATAATACCACACTTTGAAAGAAGGCCAGGAAATTTGTTTAATTTCAAAAGGACTCCTTACTTAAAAACAAGGCTTAGTTTCCTTCATTACCTAGTTATTAATCATACTCAATTTGGTATCTTATCCCTCCTTAGGTCACAAATGATGAAGTAAACTATGATCTTCCTCATTTGGTATGTGGAACACTCCAAACCTCACGAGGTTTAGAACACCCTATCAACCAAATCTCCTCCAAGTAAAGTGAACCATTATCAATTTGCTCTACTTTTAATCCATCAAATTTCTATATACATTACCCTGACATGTAAAGTCACTGAGCACAAGGGAATGCCAGTGTGCCACCACTCCAAGCTTAAGCACATGAGACCACTACATACCCGAGTACCACACCTTGACCTTGACTACAAATACCTACAAACTATCAACAAGCGTCTATTGGTAACCTTGTAGATTCTACTTGAAGGAGAGAGAAAATAGATACAAAGAATGGAGAAGAAAACATCCTGACACCAATGAAATTAGCAAAATCCACCTGTGTCTCACTTGATCCAACTCAGGAAACCACGCCCTTCACAAATCTGAACACTCATGTCTCTGGAAACATCCATGGCTCTGTACCTGATATGTCATTTACCATCCCCTATCTGCTTTCTAAGTTCTAACCACGTGCACAGATACACATATAGATATGTTTCGGTGAGAAAAACACATCCATATCTGCAAATGAATGTAGACACATATCATGTAAGAGGAAAATAGATCCAGAAACAAATTGGGCATGTGAGAAATTGATATAACTCAAAAGTTTATATGCTAAATTGCCAATATGAAAGAAGAGTTAGCTAAATAACATGAAATTTCTCAAATCATAGTTCACCAATTCATTCTGCATGACTGCATGTTAGGTATTTGGGGCATAAAATCAGTTTCGGGTCCATTAATTCAAAACCAATGTAGTTTAAACAAACCGGTCATAGGCATCTGGATGTCCTCATAGGAATCTGGATACTGCAAACTATATCCATCTGTATCCTTAATTTCTTATCTTTAAAAAATTTAAAACAAGATCCATATATGTATCAGAATCTGTCTGGATAAAAATATTTATTATCAATATCCGTATGTTACAAATATATCTGCGAATATTCATATCCTTTTGCATCCCTCCTTGGCTCCTGCTGTTGTTGTTGAGTGACCTACGATCTGATCAATCATTCTAGTACCTAGCCTTGGGGTCCTACTGTGTCCCAGTCTGATGCAATTAGCTTATAAGACCAAACCATCTCGCTCATCATTTATGTGGACAATTTGTATCTTTCACAGGTTGTAGGTGCAATCCAGAGAATACTCTACGCTGCCGAAGACAACCCTTCAGTAATCGCAGAAGCACAAGCCATGATATCCCAACAACAGAACCAGCAGCCTTCTATTCTGAGTCCCATTGCTGAGGCAGTGGAAGAGAAACCCAAGCAGGAAACAACACAGAAGAGGAAAGACATTAGTAACTTTGATGTGGACTCGATTGCAAGTTCAAAGTCCACACCGAGGCAAAAGCTTTTTGATATCTCAAATTTGGTGGATGATAGTCCTCTTGTGAAGTTCTGAAACTTTTACTGGTATGATAAAAAATACATAGTTGGTTTATTATTATTAATATTAATATTAATATTATGCAGTTCTAATTACAAGATTTTTACTATTGATTACAGGGTTTTGATGATATTCCGTATCATTCTACAGTCTCATGGCCTGCTTTCATTGGTGAGAATTCTTTTCTGATATAATCTTGGTTTCTATGTATCTTACATCTTTAGGCTTGATGTGTGTATCTTGGTGATGTATTAGTGTCATTTTAAAAAAAAAAATTTGGTGTGAAATTTCCCAGAGTATTGGCCCTCCATGCTCTGAGGAGGATGCAAATGCTATGTTTCTAACAACTGTAGCTTTGTGTGAGTTGACGTTTACACATCTTTGTATTGTATCTGCTAGTTTGCTGTCAACGTTGAAAATTCTTATGCTAAAAACAAAAAATGAAGACAGGTGGTGTTTTTCTTGTTCATTTTGTTTTGTATTATGCTACTATGTATTATTTTTTCTTGCAGTTTATCAGATATTGCTTTGACAAAATCTTGTTTTTGACGTCAACTTCCAATATTACCTCAGCTGTTACGTAAAGAATGCTTAACAGAAAAATATTCTCCATTATTAGTTTGATTTCTAAACTATTATTTCTGGTACCGTTATTGTGGACCTAGTTAATGTTGAGAGAATTACCACCGAGGATGACTATTTCTTCAACTTCAAACAACTCGGTTATCTAACTAACTTAGAGGGTGTTTGGGAGAGCTTATTTTTTGGTCAAACTAGCTTTTAAGCTAGATTTTTCATATTTATCTATTTGGTAAAATATCAAATAAGTTAACTTATAAGCCTCATTTTGAAAAGCTGGTATACCTTAGCTTTTTAAAAACTAGCTTATAAGTTCACCTAAATAAGCTAGGTTTGACCAAAAAAATTACTATTCTATCCAAACGATTTTCATAGCATTTTCATTAAAAAAGCCAAAAGTCACTAAAATCTAGCATAACTTATAAGCTTAAAAAATTAAGCCCTCCCAAACACCCTCTTATTCTTCTATGACTTTGGATTTGTCTAACCTAAGTCAATAATTCCTTTGGATTATTAGACTAAGACTTTTAAATCCATCTAATTTTTGTTCACGCTTTCGAATTGTCTAATGTAAGTTGTATGGCATTATTTGCTAGTACTAGGGTACAAGGGAACATTAAACATATAATTATTTCATCTCCATGAGTGTACATAACTCAATTTCTAGCATCTAACCACAAAAAAAGTAACTGATCGGTTGACAAATGTGTTAGTTTTAAGCAACATGCAATAACATTTATTTGAAAGAAAAAGGAACTTCCTTGTGTTTTGGATTAATTATTGGCGAGCGTGCAACTAAATATTTTTGTTTATTAAGTAGTTGATGATTTTTGACCAAATCTTTCACTTCGCTCAGTCTAAAAATTCTTTTGCCAATATAATAGTGAGATACTTTTAGCCATTAAAGTATTCAAACACTGAGCTTTGATATCTTCTTATCTCCATTATAATTTTATATACCATTTACAAATGTAACTATAATATAAATTGGAACAAATCTTTTTATTTCATATAAATGATTTGCCATGAATGGAAAGATGAACTAGTTCCATCTTATGTTTTCCTTTTTATCGCTAGTCTTACTTACATATTTATTTCCTTAAACAAGTCAAATTGGAGTTGTCATACTAAATAATCATATCTTCTAGTTTGTTAATTATTAAGTGGTTTTGCATATATATCCCTCCAATCTTTCATATTTGCAAATAAATGCCCAAATTTTGGTTTTGCTAAATTACACCCAAAATTTTCATATTGAGTCTTTCTACCCTTGAAATTTAACAATGTTGGTTTCTAAACTAGGCACTGTCAAAAATTTGTGTTAAGTGGGAAGGGTAGAAAAATCAATGTGAGAGAATTGAGGGGTAATTTTGTAAATATCAAGTTTCTAGCCGTGGTTAGTCTTAACCTAACCATAGTTAACGATTTTGAATGGAAATAGTAACAGAAGGACTGATATCAACATACTTATACACTGGGGACTAATGTCAAAATATGAAGATTTGGGGACTAATATCAAAATAGTAGTGATTTAAGGAATCATATCTAAAACCCCATAAAATAAAATAGACGTTAAGTTCAGACCTAATAATAATAAAAGGGTTTGAAAATAATCAAATTTTTTTACATTGCAACATTTTCCTATGTAGAAACTAAACCTGTTAAGTGGGAGGGGTAGAAAAAATCAATGTGAGAGAATTGAGGGGTAATTTTGCAAATAATCAAAATTTTTATCATTGCTCAGTTTAGAAAACGACATTGTTAAATTGGAAGGGTAGAAAGACTCAATATGCAAATTTTGATATTAGTGATTATTGAAAGAAAGTTATTTGGAAAAATTGTGTCAAGGCCCAAAAAAAAAAAGGTAGATGTGCCCAGCCCCCCCTTAATTTTTTTTGTGTTAGGAAGCCCCAAAAACAAAAGTAGATGTAATTCAGCCCCTTTTTAGCTTTCCACATCATCAATGAGAGAATTTTTAAAACCCCATTATACCCTTCATCTCTTCCCCCAAAACTTGTCTGCTCTCTCTCTCTCTCTCTCTCTCTCTTCTTCAACCCAAGCTCCTGTAAGCTCAAGAGAACCCAAAAAAATCTGGATTTGAACTCAACACTCCGCCGCTCCTCCTCCCCTCTCCTCTCCCTCGCCCGCTCTGATTCGTCCCTCCTCCTCTCCTCCCACTCCTCCCTTGCCTCCCTTGATCCGTCTCGATCCCTCACCGGCGTCGACGCGCGATGACCCGCCTCCTTCATGATGCTCGCCCACCCGGATTTCTCTTTCCATCCATCTCCTCCATTCTCCATTCCATTCCTCCTTCCTTCCTTCCTTCCTTCCTTCCTTCCTTCCTTCCTTCCTTCCTTCCTTCCTTCCTTCCTTCCTTCCTTCCTTCCTTCCTTCCTTCCTTCCTTCCTTCCTTCCTTCCTTCCTTCCTTCCTTCCTTCCTTCCTTCCTTCCTTCCTTCCTTCCTTCCTTCCTTCCTTCCTTCCTTCCTTCCTTCCTTCCTTCCTTCCTTCCTTCCTTCCTTCCTTCCTTCCTTCCTTCCTTCCTTCCTTCCTTCCTTCCTTCCTTCCTTCCTTCCTTCCTTCCTTCCTTCCTTCCTTCCTTCCTTCCTTCCTTCCTTCCTTCCTTCCTTCCTTCCTTCCTTCCTTCCTTCCTTCCTTCCTTCCTTCCTTCCTTCCTTCCTTCCTTCCTTCCTTCCTTCCTTCCTTCCTTCCTTCCTTCCTTCCTTCCTTCCTTCCTTCCTTCCTTCCTTCCTTCCTTCCTTCCTTCCTTCCTTCCTTCCTTCCTTCCTTCCTTCCTTCCTTCCTTCCTTCCTTCCTTCCTTCCTTCCTTCCTTCCTTCCTTCCTTCCTTCCTTCCTTCCTTCCTTCCTTCCTTCCTTCCTTCCTTCCTTCCTTCCTTCCTTCCTTCCTTCCTTCCTTCCTTCCTTCCTTCCTTCCTTCCTTCCTTCCTTCCTTCCTTCCTTCCTTCCTTCCTTCCTTCCTTCCTTCCTTCCTTCCTTCCTTCCTTCCTTCCTTCCTTCCTTCCTTCCTTCCTTCCTTCCTTCCTTCCTTCCTTCCTTCCTTCCTTCCTTCCTTCCTTCCTTCCTTCCTTCCTTCCTTCCTTCCTTCCTTCCTTCCTTCCTTCCTTCCTTCCTTCCTTCCTTCCTTCCTTCCTTCCTTCCTTCCTTCCTTCCTTCCTTCCTTCCTTCCTTCCTTCCTTCCTTCCTTCCTTCCTTCCTTCCTTCCTTCCTTCCTTCCTTCCTTCCTTCCTTCCTTCCTTCCTTCCTTCCTTCCTTCCTTCCTTCCTTCCTTCCTTCCTTCCTTCCTTCCTTCCTTCCTTCCTTCCTTCCTTCCTTCCTTCCTTCCTTCCTTCCTTCCTTCCTTCCTTCCTTCCTTCCTTCCTTCCTTCCTTCCTTCCTTCCTTCCTTCCTTCCTTCCTTCCTTCCTTCCTTCCTTCGAGTGCATCTCGACCTCTGATCGACATCACACTTCACCGTTCAGTCCCTCGACCACCTTTCGGCGATCGCTCAACGTCAAAGACTATGACTCTATCACTGCATATGGGGGAGGATTGTACTCAGTTCATGATGTCGAAGATCAAGGGATTGGGGTTCGTTGATCCTGAATTTGGTTCAAAGACCATGAAGAGATTAAGTACTGGGAGTTTTAATGTAGTGGTGCAGGAGCTAATTGGTTGATTGTAAAAACTTGTATGCATGTTTATATTGTGTTACTAAAAATTAAACAAGTTTGGATGAAAATTAACCTAAAGCAGTGAAAGTTAACATTCAATAAGAAAAGTCAACATACTAGAAGGAAAGTTAACACATTTACTTAAAAGTTAACATAAAACCCTAAATGTTAACATAAAACCCTCAAAGTTAGCATATAGCTGTGATACTTAACACAGGACATGAAGATTTAACATGTAACCATTAAAGTTGACATTTACGATTCGTCGGTGTGATTTGTATGGGAAGTGCCATGAGTTGTGAAAGTTAACTTTCAGCCTAACACGTTAACTTGCATTTGAACATGTTGACTAATGGATATTCCTGTTATCTTTTAAATAATCATGTAAGAATTAAGGTGAAACTGGTAAATATATGTTGCAAGAAAAAATTATGGAATATATGACGTAAAAAATATAAGGAATGCAATAAGAACTATAAAAGTTAACATTGTTAACTTTCATCTTAACATGTTAACATTCAACGTAACATGTTAACTTTCAGCCGATCATGTTAACTTTCATTTGTATAGGTTAATTTTCATCCAAACATGTTAACTTTCATTCGTATAGGTTAACTTTCAGCCGAACATGTTAACTTTCAGATGAAAATATTGACTAATGGGTTTTCATGTTATCTTTCAAATAATCATGTAAGATTTCAGCTGAATCTGATAAATATATGTTGTAGAGGAAAATTTATGGAATATATGATGTAAAAAATACAATGAATGTAATAAGAACTATAAAAGTTAACATTGTTAACTTATATCTTAACATGTTAACTTTCAACAGAACATGTTAACTTTCAGTCGAACATGTTAACTTTCATTCGTATAGGGTAGCTTTCATCCGAACATATTACCTTTCATTCCTATAGGTTAACTTTCATCCGAACATGTTAACTTTTAGTGAAAGTTAACATATTCTAGTAAAAGTTAACATCAAATAGTGATAGTTAACGTCTTCCGCTGAAAGTTAACATGAAAATCCAAAAGTTAACACTTTTAGGTGAAAGTTAACAATAAACGAAGATAGTTAACATGAAAATGAATAGCCAATATACGATAAACATGTAAGGAATATCAGTTGTAAGAATGTAAGAAAGTTTTGTTATCTACGTTTAGAATTTTATGTTAACTTTTAGGGTTTTATGTTAACTTTTAGGGTTTTATGCTAACTTTTGGTTTGATTAGAAGAAGGGTGGGTTTAGTAATGAAGGGATCCGGCATAAAATCCTAAAAGTTAGCATAAAATCCTAAAAGTTAACATGAAATCCTAAAAGTTAGCATAAAACCTAAAAGTTAACATAAAATCCTAAAAGTTAACATAAAATCCTAAAAGTTAGCATAAAGTCGTGATATCACAGCTTTATATTAAATATCACACTTTATGCTAACTTTTAGGATTTCATGTTAACTTTTAGGGTTTCATGTAAACTTTAAGGTTTTATGCTAACTTTTAGGATTTCATGTTAACTTTACGGTTTTATGTTAACTTTTAGGGTTTTATGCTAATTTTAGAATTTTATGTTAACTTTTAAGTGAACACGTTAACTTATACATGAAGTCGTTAATATAAAATATCGAAAGATAATATTATAGTTGACTTTGAAATCTGACTGGTTTATTAATTTGCACAGTAGTGATATTAGTCATACGTCTTTATGAAATACTTTTACTTCAGAGAGGATCCCAAATGATTGCCCGTCTAGTGAGAGTGTAATGGGATCAGATGATATTCTCAACAACACTCCCATCATTGAGATGAAATCGAGCTATTCATGTTTACTGTTAACTATTTAAGTCTGTTTTTAACTTCTAGCTGACTCTGCTTGATTCTTCCGTCCTCGTCTTTTTATTAGACGCTCAACTTTCAGCTGAACATATCAACTTTTGATGTTACTCGTTAACTTTCTGTTGAACATGTTAACTTTTAACGTTTATTGTTAACTTTCATCTGAACGTGTTAACTTTTGGCCTTTCTTGTTAACTTTCAGCTGAACATGTTAACTTTTAACGTTTGATGTTAACTTTCGGCTAAACGTGTTAACTTTTAGTATTTCCTATTAACTTTCCATTGAACATGTTAACTTTCATGTTAAGTATAGTTCATCATCCACATCTATTATTAATACAACTAAAATCAGTAACACAATATAAACATGCATACAAGTTTTTACAATCGAGAGACCGATGGTGGGCGATGTATTCATGAAGGAGGCGGGTCATCGTGCCGACGTCGGTGAGGGATTGGAGACTTGATCGGCTAGCGAGGCCGTGAAGGAGAGGAAGGAGAGGAGGAGGAATGAATCAGAGTGGGCGAGGGAGAGGAGAGGGGAGGAGGAGCGGCAGAGTACGAGGAGGTCAGCAAGGAGAAGGAGAGAGGATGGAGTCGAGGCGAGCCGAGAGAGATGGTAGGTGATGCATCGGAGGGGAGTAGAGGAGGGATCGAGACTTGAGAGGGAGGCGTGGAGGAGTGGAGGATAGGAGGAGGACAATCAAAGCAGAGTTTAGATCAGGGTTTTGGTTCTCTGAGCATACAAGAGTATGAGTGAGAGAAGAGAAAGAAAGAAAAGAGGGAGAGCACATCGATTTGGGGAAGGGCTAACATGATGGAAGGTGATAAAGGGGAGCTGAGAGGAGAGAAGAAGAGAAGAAAGGAGCAGGTAGGGGAGAGGAAGAGGAGAAAGAGACAGAGGAGGAGGAGAGGAAGAAGAAGGCAATGGGTATTTTCGAAAGTTTATTGGGTTATTTTATGGTAAAGTGTGAAAAGGGGCTGAAACACATTGAAACACATTGATGGGGCTTTTTTGGGGCTGAACAGCAAGTGAAATAATTGAGGGGGTTTGGGCACATCTCATCTTTTTTTTGGGGCATTGACACAATTTTTCCAAGTTATTTTATCAATTTATTGGCCTTCACTTGGGATC
Source organism: Asparagus setaceus (assembly GCA_012295165.1). Taxonomy (NCBI): domain Eukaryota; kingdom Viridiplantae; phylum Streptophyta; class Magnoliopsida; order Asparagales; family Asparagaceae; genus Asparagus; species Asparagus setaceus. The sequence goes on along the minus strand of CM022702.1, from coordinate 53,643,257 downwards.
TTTTGGGCTTGTTGAGTTGGGCTTCACTTGAGGCTCCTTTTAGCTCTTATCTTTCGCATCCTCCTCAATTTATTGATTCCCCCACAAAACAAGATAAAAACACAAAATATTAGTGATTTATTTGCATGAACTTTTATTTGAAATAGGGGCATAAAATGCAAAAAAAAAGATGCTAATCAAATTGCTATGATATCATCTTGAAGTCTCTTTTAGTACATCAATACTTGAAGTTAATACTTCATTAAAAAGGGAATCTTTTATCAATTAGGGGGTGTTATTCATTCAAAATTATTTGGTAAGACTAGAATAGTTGTCCACGAATCCTATATTATAGGACTTATATTAGGGCTAGGATATTTTGGTTAAAGTCCTAGACTTTTTAGGAGGGTCTTTAAACTTTTGAATGGACTTTTGGACTAAGGGTTTGCTTGGCAACTCCAAAGGACTAGTTTAGTTGGATACAAGTATGGTCCCAAAACTAGTTTTTAGTTTGGCAAAACTTGGACCAAACTTGAGCTAGTTTGTTTTAGTTCAAACTTTAGCCCTTAAACTAATTTTCTTTCAGACCACCCTCGACATGGACCAACTCTAGCCTAGCTAAGCAAGAATTAGTTCTAGTCAAATCTTATTTTGAAATTACAAACCCACCCTAAGTGTTAAAAACTATTAACAAACATAACTATTATTTTATCAAAAATATACATATCATTTTATTAATAATTTTCTATAACTACAATTTAAGATTAAAATTTTACTATGAATTTATATACTTAAATATGTAGACATTAAATATAAAAGAAAATTTGGTCAAACATTCAATATAAATACAAAATTATTTAATACATAATATTTTCATTATTTAATATATTAAATATTAGTTATATTTACTATTTTCAATATTTCTTATCTAATATTTAGTTAATTATTAAATATTTAAATATTAATTATAAATTTAAATAAATATAAAGTATATATTTAATATTTGACAACTTATTATATATTTTAAAACCTGATAAATAATTAATATATTTAATATCAAACATATTACACTGTTAAATGTATAATATTAAATATTAAACATATAAATGATTAAATAATATCAAATAATAAATAAAATTAAAGAATATTTTAATTCTAAACTTATTAAATATATTTAAATAATGTGATTAAAAGAAATAAATGTATTTAATATGAAATATATTAAATAAAAAGAATAAATGTTTAAGTCAATTAATATTTAATATTTTCATAGTTAATTATTAAATATTATTACTTATAAATTGAAATAAATATAAAGTACATATTAAATATTATAAATAAAATTAAATATTAAATAATATTTCATTCTAAATTTATTAAATATATTTAGGAATATGATTAAAAGCAATAACTGTAATATTTAATATTTTCTTAGTTAATTATTAAATATTATTACTTTTAATTGAAATAAATATAAAGTATATATTAAATATTCTAAATAAAATTAAATTTTAAAGAATATTTCATTCTAAATTTATTAAATATGTTTAGGAATATGATTAAAAAGTAGTTAAAAGTAGTAACTGTGTTTAATATAAAATATATTAAATAACTAAAAGTAATATTTAAGTCGTCTAATATTTAATATCTTCTTAGTTAAGTACTAAATATTACTTATGTTTAATATTTACATATTTAATATATTTCTTAACTAATATTTAAATAATAAATAAATAAATAAATAAATAAATAAATAAATAAATAAATAAATAAATAAATAAATAAATAAATATATATATATATATATATATATATATATATATATATATATATATATATATATATATATATATATATATATATATATATATATATATATATATATATATATATATATATATAATATTAATATTAAATATTCAAATAATTTTATATATTTAAGATATGCTAAATAATAAATGAATTTAATATTTAAAATAAATATATTATATTAAATATATTAAATGCTTAAATTATATTAAATATAAACATGATTAAATAATTTTAATAATTTTTAAATAACTAATTAATATTTAGTATTAAAAATATTTTTTTATAAATACTATTTGGTTGTGCTTTTTAAATGTGGTCACATTAAAGGAAGTGAAGAGAGAAAATCCGAGGAGAAAAGTCACAATCCTTCAATTTTAATTTGGTCTTTTCTTAGAATTTTTCCACTAGAATATATAAACTAGGATTAGAACTTGAATTTTGAAATCCTAGTTCTAATCATAATCTGTGACAACCAATAACACCATAAAGTTAAATTTGAATCTTAGTCCTAAACTAATAACATCTTGAAGTTAAAATCCAAATCCAAATCCTAAACAGATAACATCTTAAATTTAAATCATAGAAAAAGTCCTAGTCCTAATCAACAATCCTCAACCAACCCCCCACCTGTGTTAGTCAATTGGGACATTTTGACGAGAATTGAGATAATTGTTAAAGTGGAACAATATTTGTTAGTAGGATATTTTAGTGGGATAGTTAGCAATAATTTTGTGAAGCGAGATATTTTGATAAAATAACGTAGGATGATTTTCAATAATCACGAAGTATATAATTTATTGATTTTGATGATATAAATATTATTTATATTTTTAAACTTACTATTATTGATTGATAATTTTTACTAGAATGTTAATTATTATTATTAAATAACTTTTGGCTAGACTACAAGATGTTAAGTATTACTATAATATATATGGTAACTTTTTTCTATTATTGTAGTACAAATCTATTAAAAATCCTCATTTTCCTTTGAAAAAAGTTTTCCACATTTTCCTTCTTTTTGCTCACTCAGATCTCTTTCCCTCATCTCTCAATTTATTTTTTAATAAGTTATGGATCTATAATTTCTTTACTTTGAAATTAGTTAGATAGTTATAATATTCGGTAAAATAAATATAATATCATATAAAGAGATGAGTAAGAGGAGATGAGATCTAATCTGACAATAAGGTATAATGATGGCGGTAACCATTGGTGGAAAGAGGTAAAGAAAAAGGAAATGCTAAGAATAAAAAATAAGAAAATAAATAGGAGATTTCTAGGCTTTTATCACCTAGTTCTAAACTAAAACTAAGGATTATTTGAGAAACTAGAACTCTCATTTTTTAGAGAAATGAAAAAGTGGGATACTTTTGTGCAAGTTTTCAAGTTCTAATTTTGTTTTATTAAAACTATAAAATTTTATTTTAGTCCTAGTTCTAGTTGACTTGCACTATAAAATTTTTATCCCATAAATTATTCTAGTTCTAATTTTAAATTCCACTTGACTAACCCCGTGTTAACGAATGAGAAATAACATTTATTACGGCTGCAAAAACTAAAGAGCAGGGAATATTAGTTACTGTACAATACAATTGTCAACTGTTATTTCATTCATATAATATTCATAGCCGGCAGTTTGTGCGAACTAGTCAATTAAAGCATCTTTATGTCAAATTAATCAAAGTTTTCACAATTGTTGGAGTAGGTTTGGACTTTGAACTAAACAAATCTAAATATATAATAATAAAAAATGTTTTTTTAAACAAATTCCACTCGTGGAGATACAGATCGCCAACACAAAATCTTTGCAGATCGCCAAATGTCATGCCAATGATTGTGACGAGATCATAACACCTTTTCTCATTAAACAATCTAATAAGCACGAAACAGTAAGTTCTGACTCCACAGAGGTAAGAAAAGATAGATGCTAGTCACAGCGTGTTTACCCGTAGAAACTTATTTTCGACATTTTTATCTGTATTTTCTTTTATATAATTACTTCAGTAATTTTATTACAAAATGAACCGTTAAAGATTCTGCAAAACAACCATAAACTATTTTCATTATAGAAAATGATTACAAATTTTCAATTATGTAGAAAAATGCCGCATGACTATTAGAAAATTACGCCGCTAACATTAATGGCGTTGTTAGAAAATCTTAAATACTCATAATGGTTAAGAACAGAGAGAGATTGATAATTATATAAATTCATAAAAGCAACAATATCCAAATATGTCATACGTAGAGCCAATTTACTGGAAAAAAAACTTGCAATATTTCTCTAATAAAACAGTTTATTATATTTTGTATAAACTTTGATAGTTTATGATAGTGTTATTGAACATACCCTCATCCTCTCCTTCTAACTATTGTGCATATACCCTCATCCTCTCCTTCTAACTATTGTGCATATACCCTCATCCTCTCCTTCTAACTATTGTGCATATACCCTCATCCTCTCCTTCTAACTATTGTGCATATACCCTCATCCTCTCCTTCTAACTATTGTGCATATACCCTCATCCTCTCCTTCTAACTATTGTGCATATACCCTCATCCTCTCCTTCTAACTATTGTGCATATACCCTCATCCTCTCCTTCTAACTATTGTGCATATACCCTCATCCTCTCCTTCTAACTATTGTGCATATACCCTCATCCTCTCCTTCTAACTATTGTGCATATACCCTCATCCTCTCCTTCTAACTATTGTGCATATACCCTCATCCTCTCCTTCTAACTATTGTGCATATACCCTCATCCTCTCCTTCTAACTATTGTGCATATACCCTCATCCTCTCCTTCTAACTATTGTGCATATACCCTCATCCTCTCCTTCTAACTATTGTGCATATACCCTCATCCTCTCCTTCTAACTATTGTGCATATACCCTCATCCTCTCCTTCTAACTATTGTGCATATACCCTCATCCTCTCCTTCTAACTATTGTGCATATACCCTCATCCTCTCCTTCTAACTATTGTGCATATACCCTCATCCTCTCCTTCTAACTATTGTGCATATACCCTCATCCTCTCCTTCTAACTATTGTGCATATACCCTCATCCTCTCCTTCTAACTATTGTGCATATACCCTCATCCTCTCCTTCTAACTATTGTGCATATACCCTCATCCTCTCCTTCTAACTATTGTGCATATACCCTCATCCTCTCCTTCTAACTATTGTGCATATACCCTCATCCTCTCCTTCTAACTATTGTGCATATACCCTCATCCTCTCCTTCTAACTATTGTGCATATACCCTCATCCTCTCCTTCTAACTATTGTGCATATACCCTCATCCTCTCCTTCTAACTATTGTGCATATACCCTCATCCTCTCCTTCTAACTATTGTGCATATACCCTCATCCTCTCCTTCTAACTATTGTGCATATACCCTCATCCTCTCCTTCTAACTATTGTGCATATACCCTCATCCTCTCCTTCTAACTATTGTGCATATACCCTCATCCTCTCCTTCTAACTATTGTGCATATACCCTCATCCTCTCCTTCTAACTATTGTGCATATACCCTCATCCTCTCCTTCTAACTATTGTGCATATACCCTCATCCTCTCCTTCTAACTATTGTGCATATACCCTCATCCTCTCCTTCTAACTATTGTGCATATACCCTCATCCTCTCCTTCTAACTATTGTGCATATACCCTCATCCTCTCCTTCTAACTATTGTGCATATACCCTCATCCTCTCCTTCTAACTATTGTGCATATACCCTCATCCTCTCCTTCTAACTATTGTGCATATACCCTCATCCTCTCCTTCTAACTATTGTGCATATACCCTCATCCTCTCCTTCTAACTATTGTGCATATACCCTCATCCTCTCCTTCTAACTATTGTGCATATACCCTCATCCTCTCCTTCTAACTATTGTGCATATACCCTCATCCTCTCCTTCTAACTATTGTGCATATACCCTCATCCTCTCCTTCTAACTATTGTGCATATACCCTCATCCTCTCCTTCTAACTATTGTGCATATACCCTCATCCTCTCCTTCTAACTATTGTGCATATACCCTCATCCTCTCCTTCTAACTATTGTGCATATACCCTCATCCTCTCCTTCTAACTATTGTGCATATACCCTCATCCTCTCCTTCTAACTATTGTGCATATACCCTCATCCTCTCCTTCTAACTATTGTGCATATACCCTCATCCTCTCCTTCTAACTATTGTGCATATACCCTCATCCTCTCCTTCTAACTATTGTGCATATACCCTCATCCTCTCCTTCTAACTATTGTGCATATACCCTCATCCTCTCCTTCTAACTATTGTGCATATACCCTCATCCTCTCCTTCTAACTATTGTGCATATACCCTCATCCTCTCCTTCTAACTATTGTGCATATACCCTCATCCTCTCCTTCTAACTATTGTGCATATACCCTCATCCTCTCCTTCTAACTATTGTGCATATACCCTCATCCTCTCCTTCTAACTATTGTGCATATACCCTCATCCTCTCCTTCTAACTATTGTGCATATACCCTCATCCTCTCCTTCTAACTATTGTGCATATACCCTCATCCTCTCCTTCTAACTATTGTGCATATACCCTCATCCTCTCCTTCTAACTATTGTGCATATACCCTCATCCTCTCCTTCTAACTATTGTGCATATACCCTCATCCTCTCCTTCTAACTATTGTGCATATACCCTCATCCTCTCCTTCTAACTATTGTGCATATACCCTCATCCTCTCCTTCTAACTATTGTGCATATACCCTCATCCTCTCCTTCTAACTATTGTGCATATACCCTCATCCTCTCCTTCTAACTATTGTGCATATACCCTCATCCTCTCCTTCTAACTATTGTGCATATACCCTCATCCTCTCCTTCTAACTATTGTGCATATACCCTCATCCTCTCCTTCTAACTATTGTGCGAATTTTAGGAGATGATCATTTTAGCGAAAAGACGCGGTCTTTGAGAGAGGGTGGCGGGGTTTGAAAGGAGAAGATGGAGATGGAGAAGTAGGAGGAGAGACGAGGATGGAAACTGATCGATAGAGGAGGGAGTGAGACAAGTGTGGATGGAATTGAGAAGAGAGCAGTAGGATGGAGGGGGTGGAGGAGGAAATAGGGGATGCAGATTAGAAGGGACGAGGACAACTGAGATAGAGTAGAGAGGTCAGAGGAGAATGAAGTTGGATGGAGGGGAGAGGAGAAGAGATGAGGATGGATGTAGGAAAGAGGAAGGAGGAAGTGGGAGGGCGGAGGTGAGATGGAGCAGAAGGGAAAAGGATGAAGGTGGAACGGAAAAGAGAGCATGAAGGAAGAGGTGGAGTAAAGATGGGAGAGTATAACTGGAGGATGTTGCGCGCAGTGGAGAAATCTCGACATCACCTCTATCGAAATAGCCACAACAAGAGAGTAAGATCACAAATAAATCCCGTTTCACTAAGGAAATAAGAATCGACAGTGAATATCACAACAAAGTGAGATATACACTCTTCCTCTCTTCAGTTCTAGGACTGAATCAAGGGAACCTAACAAGCTATTTCAAATCTCAACAGAAAGACAAACGAATTTACGTGGTTCGACAAGTTGCCTACGTCCACGGGGCAAAGATTGGGAGATTTTACTACTTGAGAGAAGAGAAAACAAATAGGGTTTACAATCACACAAGATCTCACCAATAAAACCCTCAAACAAACTCTCTAATCTCTCACAAATTCTCTCTCAAACGGATGCTCAAAACCTCTGCCGTCACCCATGCAAAACCCTCAAAACCTGCTTACCCTAGATTCAAAAACGAACAGGTATTTATAGCAGATCCACCGAATTTATGCAGACAGCTCGACTCGATCGCTTCAGGCATGACAGCCTCGATCGTTTCGCTCTCTCAGACAAGCTCGATCGTTCCCGAGACAGCTTGACCGCCTGCCATGGTCTTCCTCATAATTCTCCACCTCGGTAAAGTTTCTTTCAAAACTGAGCTGACACCAAAACAACCAAATGTCCCACTTGTTGCGTCCAGGATGAAGTGGAATAAATCCACGACAATGGACTCAATCCATAACAAGTCGGGAACCCAAACGAGAGTTTAAATAATCTCCCTCCATCAAAATTAACTAATCCAAAATTGGCTGCATCGAAAGACTGCCTACGTATCCTATTGCCCAAGGAATCAAGCCTCACGTAGTTCACCCAAATGGCCTCCAAAGGCCTTAACATCGAAGGATATTCAAAATCTCCAAACAATGACCAAACTTAACACTCGAAATAACTTTGGTCAACATATCAGCAGGGTTGTCCTTTGTGTGGATCTTTTCCAACTTGACATCTCCTTCATCCAAGACATCACGAACAAAGTGGAATCTGACATCAATGTGCTTTGTGCGTGCATGATAAATCTGGTTCTTCGCCAATTAGATGGCCGACATACTATCACAATATACCCGAATAGTGTCCTATGATATCCCCAAGTCCTCCAATAATCTATGCAGCCACAAAGCCTCCTTCATAGCTTCATCCATGACCATATCTTTGCGCCTCAGTAGTAGAGAGCTCTTGTCGTGAAGTGTACATCTCCAACATACCAGTGCTCCTGCCAATGTAAATATATATCCTGAAGTAGACCGGCGCTTGTCAAGATCCCCCGCATGATCTAAATCCACATAACCATACAATCCTGCCCTGTCTTCTCATTCTTCTGAAAAGTCAAACCAACATCCACGGTCCCTTTAATGTACCATAGAATCCACTTCACGGCCTCCCAATGATCCTTCCCAGGGTCATGCATGTACCTCGATACCATGCTCACAGCCTGTGATAAATCTGGCCTTGTACACACCATCGCATACATCAAGCTACCCACCGCACTGGCATATGGAACCTTCGACATATATTCTCTATCCTCTACTGAAACAGGTGACATCTTAGCTGAAAGCTTAAAGTGGGGAGCCAACGGAGTACTCACTGCCTTTGCATTGCCATCAAAGCTGAACTTCTTTAACATCTTCTGCAGATAACTCCTCTGTGTTGTAGGCAATAAAAATTGCCTTAATCCCTGCACTGCAACTCGGAACAAGCAAAAGAGCTTAACGGTCTATCTGAGTGAAGTCAGGCCCACCTGAGGAAAGTTAGGCCAGCCTAAAGGTTAAGTTCACCTGAATACTTGACTTTATAAAATAGACAAAAGTGCTGATATCTCTCAAACCGGAAAGAATTTGGCAAAATGATCAGAGTAAACCAAACCCTTTAGTTGGTCTGGTTGGCTCCATCTTGTCGAGATAGTCAATTTTCATATATAATTCGTTCAATTCTGACGTACGGATTGAAAGTTATGACCTGTTCTTTGTGGCATGTTCTGGAGCTCGCCTGTAGAGCAAGCTCGCTTGCAAAGGAGCTTAGCTCACCTGAAGACCTAGAACTCGCCTGCACGCTTAGAGCTCGCCTGCACACAAGACAAGCTCACCCGCAAGCTCGCCTGAAGGCTTGAAGCTCAAGCTCACTGTGGTGGGCTTCGCTGAAGGCATGAGCTCACGAAGGCCAAGCTTCGCTGAACCATGCTTGTCTGATAGCCCCAAGCTCGCCTGCATGATCCAGTCTCGCCTGAAGACCAAGAACTCGCGCTGTAGCTTGAGCTCGCCCAAACTTGTGCTTGAGCTCGCCTACACTGTAGCTCGAGCTCGCCACCAATGCTCGAGCTCGCCATCCATACCTAGCTCGCATGCAGACCTTTGGTTCGCCTACATGCCAGAGCCCGTCAAAGACTAAGCTCGCCTGCAGAGTCTCCAACTCGCCCGCATGCTTGAAGCTCGCCTGCATAAGGCAAGCTCGCCCGCAAGCTTTCCAAGACCGCCCACTTGAAGCATGGGAGACGTCACATCCCATAGTGGTCACATTCCACAGAGAGCATGGTTCCCCTCACAATGGTCACATCCCATAGAGAGTATGGCTCTCCTCAACTGGGCATGGCCATATCCCACAAATCAAGGAAGTGGTCATGCCTCTCCTTGCCTATTTATAAGTCACCATCTCCACATGAGAAAGGGGGTCAGCATTTTTGAGAGGCTTGCTATATTTCTAAGACTCTCAAGCTGAACGCTTGGTCTTAGCCTTCTTTAGGATTTGACCTTTCAAGAGTCTCGGCAAATTTAAAGTCTCCACCTGAACCCTCAGATTTGGAGGCTCTCGAGCTCTTTGCAAACTCTTGCATTGTAGCCCTATCCAAGCAAGCTCGGGTAGAACCGAACTCAATTACCTCCGCGCTTCTACTGCGTACTGAAGCTCGACCGCAACGTCGATCGGATCATCCAAGGGAAGGAAACTTGACTCGAGCATCGAGGGAGACATCCTATCGCTACCGATGAACCCACGTTAAACACGAAGGGCCTTCCCTTCGCTTCTGTTGTAAAAAAGTGATTCTTGATTTGTAAACAAGCAATTCGACCAATACAAATCCGAGAAGAGATTTTTACACCAAACAGAGGATGGCGACCACAGTGGGAGAAACCGATTCCTCAACCGAGATGGTGGTGGCACAATTCGACGATATTGCGGAAGGGACGACGGTCGAGTCCCTCGTGATCGAGTTCAAGGAGTACTTATCTTCATCCTCCTCTAGCGGCAGTGCATCTTGCAAGTGCTCTGAGTCGCCGCGTGTGGTCCGGCCCAAGTGACGGAGGCAACCATGCTCGAGCTCGTCCGAGCAAACACGAGGGTTCTGCTCGAGGCGCTTGAGGCCGACCGAAGACCAAGCAGTGCGAGATTCCCAATTACAGCTGACTATGTCGAGGCGAGCCCACCTACTCAGGCGGGCTTCGCTCCATTAGCCAAGTTTCCAATTCTGGCGAACTTCACAAATCTGGCGAGCTCAGCAATACAAACGAAGTTCCCAATTCTGGCAAACTTTATAAATCTAGCGAACTCTGTAGTTCAGGTGGGTTTCATAAAACGGGCGGACTTCACCAAGCTCGCCTAACATTGCTTCGTCAGCAGGCGAGCCGCAAAGGCAAAGCATCATTTCGCCCGGTGGCGCCGCACCAAGCTCGCCCAACAAGCGAGCCTCACCAGGCTGAACCTCACCAACACACTCGCACTCAGACAGGGGTGGCCTTTCCGTTTGGTTACACGCGCTCAATGCCCATCTCTGACGACGATGATGACTATTGTTCGGTAGTGGCAACATCTCGGACTTCAAGCTCTATTCAGGGCAGAAGCGTGGAAGTGCACATGACCGACATCTCGGATGAAATATCCAGGAGATTCGACGAACAACAAGTAACCATCAACTCTATGAAAGAGATGTTGGAGTAGCTTCTGAGCGAGAAGAAGAAGAAGAAAAGGAGGACTTCGCGGACTTTGCGGAAATCCTCAAAGCGCAAATAGCGGATGCCTACTCCTCCTCACACATCTTCTGATTCCTCATCCAAGTCATCTGGAGGAGCGTCATCTTCGGGTCATAATCCAAGAGACAAAAGACTTGACGAGCTCCAAAGTCAACTCGACGCCTTGAAGCTCCAGAAGAGCATGAACAAGCTGGGGGTGGCCAGACTATATCCAATTGAATGGGATATGGTCAACTACCCGGCAAAGTTCGAGCCACTGGACCCCCTACAGTTCAATGGCAATGGTTCTCCTACCCAACACATTTACTACTTCCAGGCGCAAACTGGACACATAATGGGAAACGATCCCATTATGACTCGGTTATTCATTGGCACCCTCAAGAAAGTTATTTTTGAATGGTTTCGCAGATTGAAACACAGGTCCATCACTTCTTTGGAAGGACATGGAAAGGCTCTTCATGGCCAGATTCTTCGACGATGACACAGAGTTTCTATGGCAACCATTAGGCTACCAAGCGAGGAAGATAGAGTCTGTAAGCAACTTTGTCAAGAGATTCAGGAACCAATCGCTGCGTGCCCGTGATCAGATTTCCGAGGCCACTCTCATCGAGATGTGCTGGAATATTCTCTCCATCAATATTTTGTCTAATATGGATGCTGTCGTAGCTCACTCGTGGAAAGACTTAATCCGCCAAGGAGAACAAGTCGAGAGCGTGCTCAAGCGTATGGAGGTTGAAGAGCTATTTGAATTTCGAGGAGGTGACGACCAAGATGCCTTGGTGGTGGCAACCGCTTCCTCATCAAAACTCTTTTCAAGTCAGAGGGGCGGTGCTTCAAAGCAAAATAAGCCCCTGATGGCATCTGCAGAGCTCGCCAACTCGGAACCAAGCTATGGGACCGACTATGAAGACTTGGCTACAATCGGCCAAAGATAATCGTTGATGCTTATATGCATCAATCGCCGGAGGACCAGCATCCGACGGTAAATTCTTGAAGAAGTACTACCCGTAGTCTTCTTTCAAACTCCCACTAAGTTATCATGTTAACAGTCACATCTGATAACTAATTTCCTCCAAATTCCCCTCCAATCCTCGTCAATAGGATGGCGGGTCCCCAAAACTATCATGTTAACAATCACCTCTGATAGTTCCCTCCAGATTTCCTCCGTCGATCCTCTCCAATAGGATGACGGGACCACTCCCACTGTCACGTTAACATTACACCTCTGGCAAATCAACTTACTAATCCTCTTCAATAGGATGGTAGGTCCTCAAAGTCGCTCCGATCGCGACAATCCTGTCATGTTAATATTACACCTCTGACAAATCAACTTACCAATCCTCTTCAATGGGATGGTAAGTCCTCAAAGTCGCCCGATCGCGACAATCCTATCAGGTTAATGATTACCTCGGCGATCGGCACCGTGGTTCCGTAAATGATGTTGTCGGATCGTGATCACACTCATACGTCCACGAGCGACTGATCTTTTCCGAGCGTGCTAATATCCTTAGAACAATCGATGGGTAGTAGCCTACCATGCGATGGCTACTATAACGATCAATCGTCACACCCGATGTCCCTGAACGATTGATTACCCTGACACCGTCATTCCCGCCAATGACGTTGTTCGTTGATAGTGGCCTACCATGCGATGTGCTGCTATTTGGGATTCGTCTTTGCCCCCAAGAGAAGACAAAATTCATAGTCTACACGTGTAGCCAATCTACATGTGTAGCCAGTTGTTATTGTTGACTCAAACAGCAACTGAATCTATGCCTCTCGGGCATAGGAGACTTTATCTTGATCCCTTATTAGAGATAAGTCTACGTCTAACACACGTTGCCGGGTAGTCTATTCCCGTAAGAAAGACAAAGTCTACATATTCAATATCGTAGCACTAAGAGAGCTAACTCTTTAGCATAACGTTACATGTAGAACAGACTTAAACAATCTACATGCTAGCCCGACTCAAATGGTAGTCGGTAAAGGCTCACCAAATCTGTTGATAGTTGGGGGTTTGCTAAAAATTCTATGTGGCAATCATTAGATGTGAGTGAAGAATTCATGTTTACTGAGCTCATTGGAAGGTTCCTCGCACCGTTGGAATGGTGATCATGTTGCAAGTCTTCATATCCAAAGTGTTCCAGACTCCATTCAATCACATTCAGGCCTGAAAACTTTGGAGGGTGTTTTGTAGGTAATAAAAATTACCTTAATCCCTACACAGCAACTCGGAACAAGCAAAAGAGCTTAAGGTCCATCTGAGTGAAGTTAGGCCCACCTGAGGAAAGTCAGGCCCGCCTAAAGATTAAGTTCACCTGAATGCTTGACTTTACAAAATAGACAAAAGTGCTGATATCTCTCAAACCGGAAGGAGTTTGGCAAAATGGTCAGAGTAAACTAAACCGTATGGGTTAGTTTGGTTGGCTCCGTCTTGTCGAGATAGTCAATTTTCATATATAATTCGTCCAATTCCGACGTACGGATTGAAAGTTATGACCTGTTCTTCGTGACATGTTCTGGAGCTCGCTTGTAGAGCAAGCTCGCTTGCAAAGGAGCTTAGCTCACCTGAAGAGCAAGCTCACCTGAAGACCAAGAGCTCGCCTGCACGCTTAGAGCTCACCTGCACAAGACAAGCTCACCCGCAAGCTCGCCTGAAGGCTTGAAGCTCAAGCTCACTCAGGGCCGGAGCTCACCAAGGCCAAGCTCGCTGAACCATGCTTGCCTGATAGCCCCAACCTCACCTGCATGATCCAGTCTCGCCTGAAGACCAAGAGCTCGCGCTGTAGCTTGAGCTCGCCCGAACTTGTGCTTGAGTTTTCCTACACTGTAGCTCGAGCTCGCCACTAATGCTCGAGCTCGCCATCTATACCTAGCTCACCTACAGATCCTTGGTTCGCATGCATGCCAGAGCCCGCCAAAGACCAAGCTCGCCTGCAGAGTCGCCAGCTCGCCCGCATGCTTGAAGCTCGCCTGCATAATGTAAGCTTGCCCGCAGTCTTTCCAAGACCGCCCACTTGAAGCATGGGAGACATCACATCTCATAGTGGTCACATTCCACAGAGAACATGGCTCCCCTCACAATGGTCACATCCCATAGGGAGTATGGCTCTCCTCAACTGGGCATGGCCATATCCCACAAATCAAGAAAGTGGACTTGCCTCTCCTTGTCTATTTATAAGCCACCATCTCCACATGAGAAAGGGGGTCAGCATTTTTGAGAGGCTTGCTATGTTTCTAAGACTCTCAAGCTGAACGCCTAGTCTTAGCCTTCTTTAGGACTTGACCTTTCAAGAGTCTCGGCAAATTTAAAGTCTCCACCTGAACCCTCAGATTTGGAGGCTCTCGAGCTCTTTGCAAACTCTTGCATTGTAACCCTATCCAAGCAAGCTCGGGTAGAACCGAACTCAATCACCTCCGAGCTTCTACTGCGTATTGAAGCTCGATCGCACGTCGATCGGATCGTCCAAGGGAAGCAAACTCGACTCGAGCATCGAGGGAGGCATCCTATCGTTACCGATGAACCCACGTTAAATAAGAAGGGCCTTCCCTTCGTTTCTGTTGTAAAAAAATGGTTCTTGATTTGTAAACAAGCAATTCGACCAATACAAATCCGAGAAGAGATTTTTACACCAAACATGTGTAAGCTTCAATTTCCCCTTCGCCCTGTCTCTCTCGATCTCCATACCCAGTATCTTCTTCGCCTCTCCAAGATCCTTCATCTCAAACTGAGATGACAACTCCTTTTTCAACTTTTGAATAGCATCCTGTAGCTTATGCATGTAAACACATGGGTCATATGGGCTCCTAGTGTACCCTCGACCAATCATAAAGCCGTCGAATCTCTTGTACCATTGTCGCGGTGATTGCTTCAATCCGTAAAGAGACTTCTTCAGCTTGCACACCAATTCTTCCTTTCCTGCAGCCTTAAACCCCATAGGTTGTGTCATGTAGATCTCCTCCTCTAAATCTCCATGTAGAAAGGCTGTCTTCACATCCATCTGGACCAACTCCAAATCCAGCTATGCCACCAATACCAACAGAATCCTAATCGACGAATGCTTCACAACGGATGAGAATACCTCATTGTAATCAACGCCCTCAATCTGGGCATAACCCTTGACAACTAATCTGACTTTGTATCGAATGTCCCCAATAGAAGATTCCTCCTTCTTTGCATACACCCACTTGCATCCAATAGCTTTCTTACCCTTCGGTAGCTTTGTAAGTTTCCAAGTGTCATTTTTCTGAAGAGACCGCATCTCCTCCTCCATAGCTTCCCTCCACCTAATCGAATCACAGCTAGACTCTGCCTCGCTGAATGTAGAAGGAACCAAATCATCAACGACTTCTGCTAATAAGGCATATGCAACCATGACATCATTATATCTCGCTGGCCGACGAATTTCTCTTCTGGGTCTACTTGCTACAATGGACTCCTGAACATGACCCTGTTCCTGAGTCTCACCATTCACTGTATCCACAAATTGCCCGGCTGTCATTTCATCTCCTCCCAGTGTCACCTCTGTAGGAGCCTCAATGGATACAATGCTATCTGGAGTGGGTGGAGTCACATCAACCTCCACCTGCTGCAATATCCCACTTGTCTGGTCTCCCTCCACCTGCTGAGGGGCTTGAGGCCTCATCATGTATGCCTCGTCGAATGTGACATCTCTGCTAATGACTATCTTCTTGTCTTGTTGGTCCCATAATTTAAAGCCTTTAACTCCTTCTCTAAAGCCCACAAAGATAGCTTTCATCACTCTCAGATTCAATTTATCATCACTGACATGATAATAAGCTGGACACCTAAATATCCGAAGTGACTCATAGTCACTAGCCACTGAACCAGACCAACGCTCAATTGGAGTCTTTCCCTGTATCGTAGTGCATGGCAACCTATTTATGAGATGGCTCGCATAAACTAACATTTCGGCCCAAAAAGATCTGGACAATCCACTCTGCGTCATCATACATCGTACCTTCTCCAGTAAGGTACGGTTCAATCTCTCAGCCACCCCGTTCTGTTACGGTGTCTCACGAACTGTGAAGTGTCGTCTAATGCCGTGATCCTGACAAAACTGCAGAAACGGATCATTCTTATACTCTCCACCATTGTCCGAACGAAGAGTCTTCACCTTTCTACCTGTCTGCAGTTCCACTTTCTTCTTCCACTCCACAAAAATATCCAGGACCTTATATTTATGCTTCATAGGGTATACCTAATTTCTCCTGGAATAATCGTCAATGAAAGTGACAAAATAGTTGGCCCCATCAAGTGATGTGTGCTTGGAAGGTCCCCAAACATCTATGTGAATGTAATCCAATATACCTTGGGTATTGTGAATAGCGGTGCTGAACTTCACTTTAGTCTTCTTCCCAAGTATGCAATGTTCACACAATTCCATCTTGCAGGTCTTTACACCTTTCAATAGTCCCTGTTTCGCCAATGCCTGTAGGGACTTATCACCAGTGTGTTCAAGTCTCATGTGCCATAAGGTGGTAGTATCCTTCTCTATAGTGATTGAAGCTGCCAGACCCCATGTAACTGTCTTGCCCTTCAAGTAGTATAGGTTGTTTTCCCTGACACCTCGCATCACCACCATGGACCCCTTCGTGACCTTCGGAGTTGCATTCTCCATGATCACTCGATATCCAGCTACCTCTAAAGTTTCAAGGGAAATAATGTTCTTCGTCAACTGCGGAACGAACCTTACTTCCTTCAGCTCTCGAGTCACCCCGTCACACATACGGATTCGAATTGTACCAATACCACCAATAGGTCATACGTGATTATTACCCATGAACACGACATCCCCTCTTTCCAACTCCTTAAAGTTGGAGAACCAATCCCTCCTAGGGCAAATATGATATGTAGCACCCGAATCCATCATCCACTCCGTAGAGTCGACGTAACAAACTGACGATGATGCTGAGAATGAAAAGCCCGAAGAATCCGTATCTGAATAGTCGTCACTAGCCTTGATAACATTCACTTCCGAAGCTTGTACAGCTTTTCCCTTATTCTTCTCGGCTTTATCTTTTAACTTTGGGCACCCGTTCTTCCAATGTCCTTCTTCTTTACAAAAGCGATACTGGTTCCTACCAACACTCTTATGACCACCTCTATTCTTCGATTTTGAGTGGTTAGACTGCCAACGGTTTGGAGTACGGCCTCGAACTGCTAATGCATCTCCCGATGCCTTCTCGGAGGATTCATTATCACTTTTTCTCAACTCATAATTTACTAATGCTGAGATCACCTCCTTATAACTAACAGTAGTTCTCCCATTTATCATAGTGAGGACAAATGTACCGTAATTATCCTCCGACAACGAACACAAAAGTAGTTCCGCCTTGTCTTCATCCTCAACCTTGATATCCACATTAGCCATATCCGAAAGCAACCTCGTGAAGTTATTTATATGCTCCCTAATGGAAACTCCTCTCTTCATCTTGAACTAGTAAAACCTCCTCTTCAAGTGAAGCCGATTATCAATGCTCTTAGTAAGATACTTTTCATTGAGCGTTTCCCATAATTTCTTCGCCGACGTCTCAGTCATCACATCATAAATGAGATCCGGCGTCAAGCATGACCGAATAACTCCACAAGCTCTACTGTTCATTTTCTTTCAAACCTTATCATCCATGTCTTCAGGTTTCTCTTGTAACTCAAGAGTCTCCTCTAAATTTTGTGCATCTAACGCATCCATCACCTGGCATCTCCACAAACCGAAATTGATCTTGTCGTCGAACTTTGGAAGATCAATCTTTGTATTATTGATGCTCAGACTTTGTATCGCCTTCGTAAGAGACGATCCCGATGTGCTTGTTTCACCCATGTTGTAGATCTAACTCTTAAAATAAGAATCCTTCAGTGAATCCTTCGAACAAGCCCTAGGTCAAAACCCGGGCTCTGATACCACTTGTTGCGCGCAGCGGAGAAATCTCGGCAGCACCTCTACCGAAATAGCCACAACAAGAGAGTAAGATCACAAATAAATCCCCGTTTCACTAAGGAAACAAGAATCGACAGTGAATATCACAACAAAGTGAGATATACACTCTTCCTCTCTTCAGTTCTAGGACTGAATCAAGGGAACTTAACAAGCTATTTCAAATCTCAATAGCAAGACAAACGAATTTACGTGGTTCGGTAAGTTGCCTACGTCCACGGGGTAAGGAGGGGGGAGATTTTACTACTTGAGAGAAAAAGAAAATAAATAGGGTTTACAATTACACAAGATCTCACCAATAAAACCCTCAAACAAACTCTCTAATCTCTCACAAATTCTCTCTCAAAAGGATGCTCAGAAACCTCTGCCGTCACCCATGCAAAACCCTCAAAACCTGCTTACCCTAGATTAAAAAACGAACAGGTATTTATAGCAGATCCACCGAATTTGCGAGACAGTTCGACCCTGATTGTCTCGGCGTGCGAGACAGTCTGTCTCGCCCTCCGAGACAGTTTGTACTGTCTCGGTCATGGTCTTCCTCACAGAGGAAGGATAAGAGGAGAAAGAAAAGAAGGGTATTAGGAATATGAGGAAAATATAGATTGAGGAGGGGTTTTTCACATGATAAGTTGGGTCAAGGGGCTAAAACACTAGACCAAAAGTCAAAGAGGGTTAGTCATATTGAGATTCTTAATTTGGGGTTTAGCACAATTTTTCCTTTTTATTTATGGTATTCTCATACAAAAGAACTACAGTTAGACATAGGGAGTTGTGTTACTCCACACTCTTAATCGGTATTTTGCTAATATATACTGCACATATATATTCTCAATTATGATAGAATAATTTGAATGTGTATCACATCACCAACATACCAGTTAACTTATTGTATGAAAGCTCCGGTTACCCAATAACTAATAGTTGACGATAATTTGGTGAAAAAAATTCTTGTAACTTGTAAAAATGAAACTAAAATGACATCTCACCTACAATTTTATTGGATTTCTTTGTCCCTTTCTTACAAAGTGGAGAAAAGCTTTAGCAAAGTTTGAGAAGAAAAACGGCGCGCGTCTCTTACTATTTTTATTCAATTAATTAATTAGCGACCAATGGACCTTTTTTTACCCTAGCTTTCTGCATTTCCTCCGCGCATCTTATTGTTAAAATTGAAATATAAAGAAAATAATTTATGGGTTCTTAATCTTTTTGATAATTGATTATTTACTCTGACAATTCTGGCCTATAAGAGACCAAGATTGAGGAAATGTTTGGACTCGCTCTAAATTGTCTGCGAGGTTCACCGTAGCAACTCAGCTCAGGTTCTTTCTCTTCTCTTTTCTCAAAATTTTTGAAATATATTTTAAAATTGATGCTTTTTTTTCCTTCAATTTTGTTGAATCAAGGAGATGAAGGCTTAAGATATATGCTGAATCTAGTTAAAGATGAATTTGTTTCGATTTTGAGCTGGAATTTGGTGTTTCTAGGTTTTATGTTGTTCAATTTGGTCAATTATTAGTCAAAAGTCACATCTTGGTAAGTAAATTGGAAGATCAA
The DNA here is from genome assembly GCA_012295165.1 of Asparagus setaceus. Lineage (NCBI taxonomy): Eukaryota > Viridiplantae > Streptophyta > Magnoliopsida > Asparagales > Asparagaceae > Asparagus > Asparagus setaceus. The sequence goes on along the minus strand of CM022702.1, from coordinate 53,623,615 downwards.
ATTTGGTTTAGTATTGGTTGAATCATGAAACCCCTTGTCTTGATCTAAATGGGTTAAGAGAGAGACTGAAGCAGTAAAATGATTTATCGTGTTTTTGTTTTTTTCGTTTTTGTTTTGTTTAAATTTTATATTAGATGAATTTCTAGCGTTGGTTAGATTCATTAGGGATAGTTTCATTTTATTTTTGACATGAATTGGGTGATTAACATGTATTCATGAGATTTATGCACTAGTATCCATATGTATCCATTTTATTATTATTATTATTATTATTATTTTTTGGATCAGCTCTTGGCTATCTGCATATGTTATTTTCAATGGAGGATCTATCCATTTATGCATTTTAGTAGCTTTTGCCATGGAGGTGCACATCATGTCCTTAGTTTAGTTCAGATGAATAAAGTCATCAAATTTTGGAAAATATTGGAGTTCAAATAGTTCTATGTGCTAATTGGATTGGTGGGTTTTCTGCTGATTCACAATCTAATGATGGCTTTTCTGTCTTTTTAAGAGGGTTGATCATCTATAGGAAAGGGGAGATTCAGGACATAGTTTATGTCGACGACATTAGATTCGTGTATTATGTGACGACTTGGGCCTTCATGGAGGTCAGTTAGCTGTTAGCCTCACTGCATCTATGATTTGATATTCCTACATGCCAATCTTAGTCGCAGTTGTGCAATTCTGGAGAATTTGATGAAGCTCCCTGTTACATATTTTTAATTCGACAACATTTGATGAAACTGAAGAAAATAATAATTAGACAAATTTACAGATTTTCTTAAGAAATGGACATGCCATATTTACTTTCTAATTTATACTCGTTGTATCGGGGCTGACAAAATGAATTAATACTTTGTATATCTACAGAGTGCATCCAAACTATACAGGGCGACGTTTTCAGAAACACATTTCAAGATGAGTTGGTGCTGCTTTGGTGTAAGGAAAAAGCCTCAACAAGAACTGGGAGGTAAGGATTTCTTTTTCTTTTACTTTTTTAAGAGCAAAAGTGCATTGTTAATGTTTCTGCCTATTGGAGCATTTATTGGAGCATTTGAATTACTTTTTTAAGAGCAAAAGTTCAACATTGGAGCATTTGAATTATATGTGGAAGAACTGAAGTACAGTCTTTAAAGCCAATACAAGTTATAGCGAACTTAGCTTGTTTATTTTGGTATGATACTATTTGTCATGCTTTAAATTTAATCTTTACCAAATTTCATCATTGAGAGAACAATTACGGCGATCAACTGCATATGATGAGTAACTCAGATTTCCCTTCAGGACATCTTTGGATGATGCAAACCTGAGATATCTAATGCGCCGATAGCAACTTAAAAAAAACTACAACGATCAACCAAAACTTAAACAGGTTCTCATCTTTACTGCACAAAAATTATGCAGCTGAAGTCTTGAAAAAAAGAAAACTACTTAAGCATGTCAATGCAAATAATTTTGTGTCTCATGTATTTGGCACAAAAGAACTGTCAAGACCATTTTATTAGGGAAAACATGTTGCAGATAAATCCAGTTGTGTCATAAAATCTTGTGTTTATTTCTTATTTTTCTGTTGCTTCCCTCTCGCCAGGTTGCTCGCAGAATATAAGGCTTTTCTCTTACAATGAACTGCTATCCGCAACGGGCAATTTTCTTCCAAGCAATAGGATAGGCCGTGGAGGTTTTGGAACTGTCTACAAAGTATGCTAAGTTAACTGTTTTGATCTCCTCTTTCATAACTAATTTGGGTTAATTGCACATAGACCCCCTTTGGTTTCATTGTTGCAGATAGACCCCTTGGGTTAACTGTTTTTTCAACTCTATTGTCCTCATATAGACTCACTAATTTCATCAAGGGCAATATCTGTCAAAATTTTCACCCAGGGTAAAGGGGTCAAAAATAGACCAAGGCGGTTGTTTATCTGCAACAATGAAACTACAGGGGTGGCAAGTTCAACATGTCAATACGACAGGGGGTCTACGTGCATTTACAATCACCATTGATGTCGCTTATCTGTTAATCTGTTCATGCTATTAGCTGAGTTACTGCAACATAGTATTGATTATTTCAATATTTAACTGGATTAATAATTTCCTATTGATTATTTCTGAATCTTGGTTTATTCTCTGATTGTCCGATTCTCGTATATAAAATGTCAGGGGACTCTTAGAAATGGAACGCTGATTGCTGCAAAGGTGCTCTCTGCACAATCGAGGCAAGGGATTAATGAATTTCTGACAGAGATTGATGTCATCACAAACGTTAAGCATCCAAACCTTGTTGAGCTGCTCGGCTGTTGTGTTCAAGAAAGCAACAGGATTTTGGTCTATGAGTATGCAGAGAACAATAGCCTCGATCATGCATTGCTAGGTATGTCGTTAGAGTATAAAAATATAACCCTCATCATAACTTTGGTGTTTTGGTATATTAGAATTTAGAAGGGATCTTTGACATGATACCAGAGCAACTGAGGTTTCAATTTTACCACAAATTCTAAAGCGGATTTTTTTAAGGAAAGATACAGCTATGTGAGTCCATATTTTTGCCCATGAAAGGGTGCTCAACGTTTTGAGGCATGTTAGAGTATAAAATTGTAATCCTGAACAGTTCAAGCCTCACCATAACTTTGAAGCTTTGGTGCAGTTGCAAGGTCCTTTGATAAATACTGTTACTGCGAAGGCAGTTCCTAAGGGTAATGCTATCAACATAATTTGAAATTTGGTTTTCACTATCATTGTAGGTCCTCGTAGCCGACCAGCTGATCTTAATTGGGAAATAAGATCTGAAATTTGTTTGGGAACGGCCAAGGGGCTTGCTTATCTTCATGAAGGAGTTGAGCCACATATTGTGCATAGAGACATCAAAGCTAGCAATGTTCTCCTTGACAAAAACTTTGTCCCAAAAATTGGAGATTTTGGTTTAGCAAAGCTTTTTCCTGATAATGTCACGCATATCAGCACGCGTGTAGCTGGCACGACGTAAGTCATTGTTGTGCATTCTACGTCATTACGAAGAAGTAGCATATCGGAAAAATTATGCATTTAGTTTGAATTACATTCTCTATCAAGAATATCATTATAACATATTGATCAGAATCATGTATAGTTTGCTTCACATGGGTTCATGCGGATGCAAGATGAGATACATGCCTCAACATGCTAGAAAGGCTTCTAACTAAGAATACCTCCAGATATCTATAACTTTAGAAGTGATACTACTTGCTAAATCATCCAGTTTTTGCCAAAATTTTGTTGACAATTATCCAACAAAAAAACATAATGTATGTGGAGTTATGATTATCGTTATTTTGGTTTAATTGCGGATGGGCCCCTGTACAATGCCCAATTGCAAATAGACCCCCCTATAGTTCTACTATTGCAGATAGACCCTTGAGTGATTTTTTTTCCGGGTCTTTTACTTTTAGAGAAAGAGAAAATTGTTTTTTGACAAACAGACACCCAATTGGAAATAGACCCCCTATAATTCTACTATTGCAGATAGACCCTAGAGTGATTTTCCGGGTCTTTAACTTTTAGAGAAAAAGAAAGTTGTTTTTTGACAAACAGACACCCTGAGGGTAAAAGAGTAATAAAAAAAATTTCACACAGGGGTCTATCCGCAATCAAATGGTAGTACATGGGACCTATCTGCAATTAACCCTTATTCTTTTCACTAATTTGGTAGGATGCATTTCCGGTACTTAGTCTGCTAGTATATGTGTGCAGTGGATATTTGGCACCTGAGTATGCAGTGCATGGACAATTAACAAGGAAGGCAGATGTATATAGCTTCGGGGTTCTTGTACTTGAAATAGTTAGCGGGAGAAGTAGCTCAAGGTCTTGGTCTGAAATGGAGAAATATCTCCTGGAATGGGTAAGTCAATTAACTAAACAGGTACTGGTTTTGCTTCGACTTTTGGTTGCATGAGATTCAAGGTTCTGTCGAATTTGACAGAAAGCATCTTGTATTTTCTTCAAATTCAGCAGAAAACACCTTAATTATTCATGCAGCAAACTTATCATTGTTCACCTATAATAAATGCTCTGATTATTGTATAAGTATTTAATCCTGCAAATTTCTATATGAGTAAATGAGGGTTGGTGGGTCCCTCCACTGTCTTGGTATTAATTGGACGTGACATACATACAAATCATCAGCTATAATCTAGATATATTAATGATCTAGATTGTAGTGGTATAGATATTTGTCACGTCAATAACATACTGGCTGAGACCATGAGGGACACACCAGACCGTGCTTATTACCTCCGTATATGTAAACCCTTTTGCCCAAATGGTCCAATACATTTATCATATGAGTTTGCCATTCCACAGACCTGGGAGCTTTACGAAGGAGAAAGACTATTAGAACTAGTGGATCCAGAACTCAAAGAGTATCCTGAAGAACAGGTCATCAGATACATCAAAGTTGCCCTCTTCTGCACGCAAGGGGCCGCTATACGGAGGCCCTCCATGGCTCAGGTCGTACAGATGCTGTCGAAGCCCATTAGACTCAACGAGAAGGAGTTGACTCCTCCAGGCCTCCTCCACGACTCGAGAAAAACTGGGGAAGGATTTAAGTTAAAGAAGTTGGATTCAGATAACAAGGATTCATCAACGATGAATACTACGTCACCATTCACTTCAACGCCTGTTACGTTCAGCGAAATGGGCCCACGATAAGGAGTGAAAGTACAGGGCAATTTAGAAGCCAACCTGATGCTAGAGAAACAACAAACAATTTTTTTTTTTTAAACATTTTTGAGTTCACAAAGGTATATGTCTACTTTGGTGGGGAATTATTGGGTTAATTCTTTTCATATTTTCCGATCTAAGATCGAAAATGTTTGGTTCTTTATCAAAATTTTTCATGTAGAAATTTGATGATGAGTACACATATGTAAATAGCCACTTGGAAGGAACTCTGCATATAAGCATACCGGAGAAAAATTGCAAAATGCCACACCTGTTGTTTATGTGATACATTCAACCACCCTCTAACCAAGACTACAAATACAAAGACGTTACGGACACGAACATATTGTTGTGCAGATGAAGTAATCCACTGATGCATTTGCCATTATCGTCATACGCAGACACTTATTGTCATGCAGATTAAGTAATCCACAGATGCATTTGCCATTATTGTCATATGCAGATAAACATTAAAGTCATATGCAGATAAAGTGATCCATGATTTCATTTTGCAAACTGTTTTCATTACGATAATAACTCACAAGCACAACCAAAGGGCATCTTAGATGATGAGAAATAAGTTGAAATATGAAAACAAAGTTCCAATAGCCAATACTTAGAATCATGTCGAATAAATAAGGAAAACAACCATTTCAGGTTCCTGTGGTCCAACAGTCCATAGTATAATAATATATATCAGAAGGAAAAAAGAAGAGTGAACACATGAATCCCATACAAGAAAAACTCAAAGCCGGATTCCTAAGCTAAATAACCAATTTCTACATGAGCAAGAAATGAACAATGGGTTGGTCAGTAAGAAGAAAAAGCTCATCCCTGCTGCCATATAAAAGAGAACCCGGGCTTAATACCAAAAAGAAAGCCCAGCTTTATTCTTCAGTAACCATAAGTACTAAGGCTATACCAGAAATTGCAGAGAAGCCAACCGCCACCTACTCAGTGGGAGCAGATTCAGGTGCATCAGCTGGCTTCTCTCCTACTGCTTCTGTTGCTTCTGCTACTTCTACCGCTGCAGTGGCAGGAGTCTCCTCTCCTTTAGGCGATCCCTTACCATTACTCGCAGCAGCTGCTGCTTCTTTCGCTGATGCAACTTTCTTACCATCTGCTGCTTTACCGTCTTTTTCTGTGGTTGCTTTGCCATCTTTAGCAGCAGCAGCAGCATCTTTGGGGGCTTCCTTAGGTGGTGGAGGAGGGATCATGTGAGGGGGAGGGTTATGCTTCAGCTTCACCAGAACTTGACGCATTCTTGTGAGATCAGTTGGCTTGCCTGGCTTAGGGCCCTGGACTACAACAACTGATGGTTTCTTGTCTTGTTCTTTCTTCCCTCTTCTCTTTTCGATGTTTGGCACCTCGTTTGGTATCAGCTCTGCAATTGCCTTCCAGTACTGTTTGTCCGCGTTAGCGTGGAACTTCTCCTGGTTCTCCAGAAATAGCTGGCACAACAAAGTTGTAGATTTGAAATTAATAGAGCCAGAAGGTTATAAATAATGAAGGTTTTTTTCCCTATATTAGTCCCTTAAATGTTTCATACTTTGAAATCAGTCCCTCAATTCATTAAAATTGATCTTGTAATTCTAAAGTTATTTTTAAAATTATTTCGTCCAATTAAGAGCAGAAGCAGAAATTAGAGGGATTTGCTTGAAACAACTTGTGAGATTTGGGATGACGAATAGCAATTACAATAATTTAAGGGACTAATTTCAAAATATGAAAGATTTAATGGACTAATATGGAAAAAACCTAACAATGAAAGAAAAGAATGTCAAGCAATAGGAAGGGTTATTGGTGGTTGTAGTGGTTTCTCTAACCTTCTCCCTCTCTCTGTTGTGGTTCTTGCTTGTTTCAACGTTGAGTTTCCTTTTCTCGTAGAAAGACTTTTTGTAGTCCTCAGCTTCAAGAATGATTTGGTTGCGCATTTCCTTTTCCCTCTTTTCTTTTTCCTCCAGATGGATGGCATTTTGGCTGCAAGTTTGATGAAAAATAAATTATATTCACTACTTGTGCCCTTTTCGGAAACAAAACAAATTCATCTAAATCAAACAAATATTTAGCAAAATAGTGGTCAAAATATTTAAAGTATGAATATGATAGTATTGATGATCGACAGTTATTCGGAGGATTAAAGGTACATAGACAATTACAAGTGGAATGAATATGGAAAGGGTAAAAGTATGGACGAGAAGAACAAAAATAATAAAGTACATCTACTTAGATACTAGATATCGGACTGGAAATTGAACATTTGCAAGTTATTCAAACTCTGCTAAAAGCATAGACAAGAAAATTTAAGTTTTATATTCAGTTCTGAGTAGTCAATTAAACCTTAATACAACATTGAGATTTTGTGATATTATCATTTCTTGAATATCAGTTTCCTAACTGTAATCTACAGTGAATGGTTGGTAGCGTGCGAAAGAACTGAATTCCTTATTGCTTCACATCTACCTAACAAAAGCATGTGATTTTCAGAACCATGGGGGAGAGGCAGCATCCCCTCTGCCTATACCTTTCCTTTCCCTCCTCATTTCTCTCCTAAAGATTAGAGATTAGTCACCTCTACTTCTTGATCTGTCCATCTCTGATTTTGATCATCCTCAGCATTTGGCATATCCAGTTAAGGATCCCCTCATGGTGTGTAGTGCATATCAACAACATCAATCTTTGACAACAAGAACAATTCAATCCATCACAAACCATAAGTTAAGCCTTTGAGGGAACAATTTCCAAAATAAACAAAAACCTATAAACCCTTTTGCGGAGCCCTATTGACTCTCGCTCTCAAAACCATAGCCTCACAACCATGACAAAATCCTCAATGATGGTTAACATCTATTATTACTAAAAAAAAAAAGTTTCATAATAATTTACAAACAATCGATCCTTTTTGGAAGAGAAAATCATAGATCATAATGTCACAGACATGCAAAGTGCAATTAGCTAATGTAGCATGGTAAAGTAACTCTTATAGCACACCAAATTTTTAAGGTGATGCTTCGTTATTGGCAAGAACCTGTTTTGACATCTTCATATACCAAATGATAGGTTACATCAACATAATCCAAAACTTTACCATCTATTCAGGTTAATCACTTATAGCAGTAAAATATTACACACACCTAGAAGTCAAAAGCGCCACCTTTTAATGTAGTAACTCAAATATTTCTATTACTAATTAGATTAAAAAAGAAATTAATATACTTGCTAGGAAATTGGTGACGTAATAACATAAATGATCAAAGTTTTTTCCCGAGTTAATCAATTCTTGCGTAGCTTATTTATAGCATGCATTGATTGCGTAGCCATTTTCTATGTTGACAGGATAGGTTTGAGGTTATCGGAGGTTATGGGTGACAAGAGACAAGTGCCTCTTGCCTCCCTATATTTTAAGCTTGAGAAGAAAACCCCTCACACTCATTTCTCTCCTCAAGGCTATCCCATCAACATACAAAAAAATGCAGTGGCAACCAATGCACGCCAATAAGCTATGCAATAATTGAAGAAAAACACCCTGCTAGAATCATTTCCTGGCAATTATGTTAATTACTTCATTCCAATTAGGAATAGAAAGGTTTGGGTTACTACATTTCATGTATTAGACATCAACCTATTCATAACTGGATGTTACCTTCTAAATCCACAAGCAATTACTAATGTGTTCATTATTGTATCAGTAGCATATGTTGTTCAATCTCTTGTTTTGCAGATTTTGGATCTGAACAACACTGTCATCTTCCTTTTTCTAAAGTTATTTTTGTTGCAATCTAAAACTAAATCTTCTTGTGGATCTAAAATCTGAAAAAGGCAGATTTTCTTCACCTTGTTCATGTATTCAATATCTAATGCCACATTATTAGGGAACTACCTAAAACAATCATGACTGCAAGAGGTTCCCCTACACTCATGAGGATGAGCTTCCTTTTCCCAATTAAAGCCATTTTACTCACAGGCATCTAGTTAACAAATTCACATATTCTAAATATAGCACCTCCTAGTAAGAAGAGTTATTCTATGTTCACGTCCCGTTCAACCTGACTAGAGTCCCTATACTTGGCTCCACTCTTAAAAGGGTCGGGTATATAGTGAGCAATTCTAGGTTAAAGGGACTTGCTATAAACAAAAACGTCCATCTACATACATCTCCTGCTAAAAGATTACGGCAACCAAAAGATCCTGATCTAGACATATATAGACCATTGGACTAAGCCTTAAAAGTCAACTCCCCTTGGATGTTAAACAAGAATACAATCATATGCATCAAACACTAATCATAATTTACATGATAGGCCTCTCAAATGGTAAGATCTAAGGAATATAGATAACACCGGAATGATACACTCCAACATTATTCGACCAAGAAATGCCAAAAAAAACTATCAAATGCAATCTCCATTTACAGAAATGGTTGTCTTATCAACACTTTGAGTTCATACAACTAACAATCAACGAGCGCAATAAAATCTTAGAAAGACTAGTTTTCTACGCATATACAAACTAAAAGAACTAAAATTCATCAATAATTCACAAAGTTAAGGTGATCTGGGCAGACCTTTTACCTCAATTTCAAGGTCTAGAGTAAATACCCAAATCTAATCCACCCTTTCAAGAAATTAGAAACAACAGATCTAATCAAATCCAATCAGTCAAACCCTAACTTCATCATCAGATCCAAACCCTAAATCAATCAAAACCACCACTCACCGTCGCCATTCCCGCAACTTAGCCCCCTCCTCCTGCATCTCGTCCGGCGGCGGCAGCATCGGCCCATCGGAGCTAAAGATGTCCTCGCTCTCCTCCATCCCATAAACCTTTCCATTAGACTCCGGCATCCCAAACGGAGGCGGATCCGACGCGAACCCCGCTCCCGCGCCCGATCCGTACCCGTACCCCTCCGGCGACGCCGGATCCAACCCGATCCCACCGCCGTGGACTGGGATCTCGCCGTAGTCGCCTCCGACTGCCGGGTCTTTGACCTCCTCGTCGCCGGCAGAGAAGCCTGAGTAACTCTCGTAGCGCTGAGAGTCGTAGCCGGAGTATCCTTCGTCGGCGGCGCCGGCGGCGGCGTCGTCGCCGTCGAGGATGAAGGTGTCGAAGCCCGACGACATGGCGTTTCTCTCTCTAGGGTTTCGTTTTCTCTCTCGCTCTAGAAAAATTTTATTTTCGGTCGCGTCTCCTTTTTCTCGAAAAGTGGAGGAGGGGGGTTATTTATAGGAGAGGGCGAGTGTGATCTGAGAGAGGGGAGCAGGCGGTGGTGTCCGAAAATGGTGCCGATCAGAAAGTTCTTTTTCATTTGGACCCTTCTTTATAATGTAAATTTTCACTTGAAGTTTATAGATTGTCTATACAACCCCAAAGTCTATCTTATTAGAAGATCTATTTATTCTTAAATCTGCACATTTACTAATCTCTACTTTCTACCGCATTAGTTTCAATTTTAGGAGGTAAATCTGCTAACATGATAAATTGCCATACATATTCAAACAGCTACCGACGATGAACATATCTAAAATCTAAATTGTAATTAGCGTTCAGAATGCATATCACTTTAGTAACATACCAACTAAGAGTGTGGAGGAACACACCGGCTACAATCCAATTAACGCTAAGTGTTTATTTTCATACTATAATAAACAAAGTAAACTAAGATAGATGGGAAAAAAAAACTTAAGTGGAAGGAGTTGAAAAGGTATGATAATAATCAACTTAACAGCGAAGATAATTCTTAACATAATTGGATGGAGGAATATAATCCATAATAACCAACTAAAAATTTATAGGCGAAATAAAGAAAATCTCCCTAAGGATCCCATGATTGACACAAAATTACCCCTAAGGTTTTTAAAGGGTCACTTTGCCCGTCTCATATTCAGTTTCTAGTAAATAATCATTAAAGTTTGAATCTAATCATCCATTTTCTATATAATAATCGTATGTTAACTTTTACGTTCAAATTAACGGTGCAGAAATGAGAATGGTGGGGGCTGAAGTGTCGCTGTTAGAATTTGGGCGATTTTGCATCAATTATACAAATACTAGAGGGAATTCTCTATAATTTGCCGAATTTTATATTAAGATTTTTTTCTTGTGGTTTCATTTTCATATCATTACTTCTTTCGTACCTTCCTCAGCCGTGATGCTTTTGACTTACTTTTTATGATGTTAGAATATAAAAATATAATCTTCGTCTTTCATTATAAATTTAGAGTTTTAGTGTAATAATTGGAGGGACAAAATTTAAGGTGATATAAAAATAATTTAGATTTAAATTCTATCCGTCACAAATTTAAAGTGAATTTTCTAAAAATTAACATCGCTGCGTGAGTTCAGGTTTCAGCCCATTAAAAGAGTGCTCAACCTGTGGTGGCAATGTTAGAATATAAAAATATAATCTTCGACTCTCATCATAATTTCGAAGTTTTGATCTAATTATTAGAGGAACTAAATTTTAAAACATAACAATCTCTTGCCATATATATTTCTAGAAAAAGGAGGAAAAAAAGTAATGCTACAAATTACACGCATAAAGATAATTGAAAGTTTGAAATACATTAATACCGTTACTTAGATTATTTTAGTCCGAATGTTACAAGATGTTTTTAATTGATAAATACAGGATCCATAAGATGTGACACTTTTATTTTTCTTCTTTTTTTCAAGAATGATTTGTCTTAAATGGTTTGTTCAATGTTGTTCTTTATTAGAATATATAAAACTGTAATGTTTTAATTTAAGGGTTAATTTTAGAAAACCCCCTCATCTATGGGGTCATATCAGAAAATCCCCTCAGCTATTTTAACTTAAAAAAACCCTCAATTATAGAGTTGTTGTGAGAACCTCCCTCAACTTTCAAGATATTATTTATCCCCCCTCAACTTTTGTCACTTAATCCTCTAGACTAATATGCTTTAAATCTAAAAGAACAAATGATTTAAAATGACCATACTATGCCTAAGACATTAAAATCTTTTTTTTTTTTACCATATTGTTCTTTTTAACTTTTTGTTTAAAATAATTTTCATTTTATTTAAGCCCTCTTCTTATTCCTCCATCTTCATTGCTAGGTTTATGTGCAAATCTAATTTTTTTCTTTGTGTTTTGAAACGCTAAACTTCTTTTATTTTCTCGCTTATCCATGCTCGTAATGTTTGAAACAATTGAAACTTTAAATTTTTTTTGAATATTAGTTTCCTCATCAAAACCCATCAAATCGAAGTCTAATATTTTGATTGGGTTGGGTTTTTAAACTCACATGAAATTTTTTCAACCAAGGGGATTTTAGTCATTGCATATTTCAAATTAATAATATTAGGGGGGTTATTTGAAAAAAACTAGAAAGATAAAGGGGATTTTGTGATACACCCCATAGTTAAGGGTGGTTTAGTAATATTTTGAAAGTTGAGGGGGGTTATCTACAACACTCTCAAATTTGAGCGGGGTTTTCTAAAGATAAATAGCTGAGGGGGTTTTTTTGAGACTAGCCACATAGTTAAGGGGGATTTTTTAAAATTAACCATTAATTTAAAGGCCATGAATATAATAAGGCATAGTAATGACGTTTCATATGCCACTCACGAACTCGTACTGCATACTTATTAATTAAATATTTATCGAGGATAAGACTTTCATATTGTTCAATATAAAAATTATGATGTGAAATAAATATAATCTATTAAAGTTCGAATCGTTTTGGCCCCAGTTATGTTGCAAGATGAGCTGTCCAATTAGTGCTAATTAGTTTGGTTTGTTAGGAAGTTAGCTCGAAAGTCTACAGGCAAGTTGCAACAAATTTTTTTTTTTGAATCACAAGTAGAAATAAACTTTTCGAGCTGTTTGGTTTGCTGTAAAATAAATTACAACAAATGTTACATGCAACATTTGTAATAGAAAATCAATCATAAAATTTATTATTTGCATAATTGCAATTATATTGTACAAAATGTATTTTCAATGCAAATTAAGTATTTGGGAGAAAAATAATTAATATAAAAGCTACATAATTTTTCATATTAAAAACTTGTAATAGGTGGATTTTTCAATTTGGTTTCCTATATAAGGAAAACTTGTTGTAGGTGGATTTTTCAATTTGGATTGAAAAATACTTTTTGATTAGGTGGAGTGATATATATATATATATATATATTTTTTTAATTTTCTTTTACAAAACCAGTAGTTTTTCCTCCCACTAAATTGGCGTAATATTTATCTCAAGTTTTTTCTATAAAATACAAGTCCATTTACATTTCTTAACTATAAAGTTGCAACTAAACGATGTATTTACAGATCCAATTACTCCATTTACTCTTGCCACTCGTTTCCATCCAACTAAACAGGTTACATCGAGTTTAACGAAAGATTATGTTTTGACTTCCATGCACATAAAAGTGACAGTAATTTTTTCGGTGGACCTTTGACGATATGATATTCTAGAAATTTCTTTGACCATCCGTATACATAAATTTTATTTGTGCAAAGCTCACACAGAGCTAACAACTAAGGTTTCTGATTACCACTTTAAACATAGTTAATAGTTTGAAACTTCAATTAACATCCCACAAATATTATGCAGATTACTACTCTATTATCACCTAAGACGAGAGATCTTACATCGCGTGGCGTTACACTGTTTAGAGCTGAAATCACAATCTATTTGCTAAACTTGGACTCCATCAACTAGATAGAGTTTGCTACCCAGTTCGACAGAGAATGAAACAGAATATACAATCTCACAATCAATGCACAAAAATTGAATATATTAATTGCTTCACCAAATATTTAATAAAAAAAAAGGTACAAGTACAAGAAGGCTAATTGCAAATACAATTCAGGGTGCAATCCCTAGCATTTTATTGGAATTTATACTTCTTCATCTTCACATAACATTTACAATCTCACATGCAATCAGCAAAAAAATTATGTCGTCTGAATGAAGTTCAAGAGATTAAGTGCTGCTGGAAAAAAAAATTAGGGAACAAAAAAAAAGCCACAGCAGCATAGTGCATGAAATGCATCTGCAATTAATTCTTAAAAGAGCTTATATATTATACATCAGAAAATTTTCCATTTTAACCATTCTAATATGGACGGACCACAATCAAGTCCTCTGGTGACCAAACAAATTATCTGGCAGCCTCAAAAAAATTATGGGCACTTTCTGTGGAAGTCTTTAGGATAAAGTAGATGGTTGGACCTAATTTTGCCTTTTTAACAATAAGAAGGCCTACCAAGTGGAGCTCATGATGTGGGCTTAGATTAAAGCCATTTCCTTTCAATCTTCATCAATACCAGGAAGAAGACACCAAACTTTAATAAACATAGCAAAATAAATAAATAAATAAATAAAGGTTATTAAAATTACATCAATGCTAAAGGTAACAGAATGGTTTTGCTTCAGAATCTGCATAAGCAAATATATATATATATATATATATATATATATATATATATATATATATATATATATATATATATATATATATATATATATATATATATATATATATATTTTAATTTTCTTTTACAAAACCAGTAGTTTTTCCTCCCACTAAATTGGCCGTAATATTTATCTCAAGTTTTTTCTATAAAATACAAGTCCATTTACATTTCTTAACTATAAAGTTGCAACTAAACGATGTATTTACAGATCCAATTACTCCATTTACTCTTGCCACTCCGTTTCCATCCAACTAAACAGGTTACATCGGAGTTTAACGAAAGATTATGTTTTTGACTTCCATGCACATAAAAGTGACAGTAATTTTTTCGGTGGACCTTTGACGATATGATATTCTAGAAATTTCTTTGACCATCCGTATACATAAATTTTATTTGTGCAAAGCCCACACAGAGCTAATGACTAAGGTTTCTGATTACCACTTTAAACATAGTTAATAGTTTGAAACTTCAATTAACATCCCACAAATATTATGCAGATTACTACTCTATTATCACCTAAGACGAGAGATCTTACATCGCCGTGGCAATACACTGTTTAGAGCTGAAATCACAATCTATTTGCTAAACTTGGACTCCAACTAGAGAGAGTTTGCTACCCAGTTCGACAGAGAATGAAACAGAATATACAATCTCACAATCAATGCACAAAAATTGAATATATTAATTGCTTCACCAAATATTTAATAAAAAAAAGGTACAAGTACAAGAAGGCTAATTGCAAATACAATTCAGGGTGCAATCCCTAGCATTTTATTGGAATTTATACTTCTTCATCTTCACATAACATTTACAATCTCACATGCAATCAGCAAAAAAATTATGTCGTCTGAATGAAGTTCAAGAGATGTAAGTGCTGCTGAAAAAAAAAATAGGGAACAAAAAATAGCTACAGCAGCATAGTGCATGAAATGCATCTGCAATTAATTCTTAAAAGAGCTTATATATTATACATCAGAAAATTTTCCATTTTAACCATTCTAATTTGGACGGACCACAATCAAGTCCTCTGGTGACCAAACAAATTATCTGGCAGCCTCAAAAAAAAAATGATGGGCACTTTCTGTGGAAGTCTTTAGGATAAAGTAGATGGTTGGACCTAATTTTGCCTTTTTAACAATAAGAAGGCCTACCAAGTGGAGCTCATGATGTGGGCTTAGATTAAAGCCATTTCCTTTCAATCTTCATCAATACCAGGAAGAAGACACCAAACTTTAATAAACATAGCAAAATAAATAAATAAATAAATAAAGGTTATTAAAATTACATCAATGCTAAAGGTAACAGAATGGTTTTGCTTCAGAATCTGCATAAGCAAATATATATATATATATATATATATATATATATATATATATATATATATATATAGGCAGAAATGCACAGACAAGGGAATTTAAAAGATTAAAAACAAAAAAAATTTCATAAGACATCACACAAGCCCAAAAGATTATAGAACTTTTTTTTGGGTCAATGAAAAAGATTATAGAACTTTTTTTTGGGTCAATGAAAAAGATTATAGAACTTTTTTTTGGGTCAATGAAAAAGATTATAGAACTTGTTGCACTAAACAAGTCTCTGTGCTGCTACTATTACAACAAAGCTTGAGCTCAATATACATAGCACACTGCTACCACTAAAGGGGGAACAAAAATGAAAGAATTAATGATTGAGATGACACACCTGTGATATTTCTCTCTGCTGGCTCCAAAATCACAGGGTCATCTTCGCATAAAATTGGGGACATGAAATTATACACAACAACCTTCAACTTCCCCCCTATTGGATTTCGGATTAGGAATACTAACTGAAAAATTGCCCAAACCTGTTATAGTAAAACCCTAAATCCCTGCTTACGCTCCTAAAACTACAAATAAAATGGCATTTTTCACCATTGTCAAGATTGAGGAATTATGTTTTTTGAGTAATTATCGGATGATCCACGAAGTATTTGTGAACAATCTTTCTTCCAACTCTTTTTAGGCGGACTTTGCACCGTCCTGATTCAATAGGAAAATAAACAGTGGGCACGTTAAGGAAAAAGAAAACGATAATAGGGATCAATTGGATTTATATAAGATGTGATTGTCATAAGAATAGAAAGGCATTAATGCTAGAGATTTCTAATTTTATAATGGGAAATACTTTTTAGCTCGCTACTAGCATACCGATTTTAATTTAGAAAAGGATAAATTCCAGAAAACAGTCATGAACTATTGTGGGTTTTGCACAAAACTACATAAACAACTTTTGTTAAAGAAAATACCAGAAGCTTTCAAATCAGCAAGAAAATACAGTGTACTATCAGAAAATTATATTATCGATTTATGATAATACCTACAAGTTCATGGTTATAATTGGAGAATAATGTAAAATTTGTGGTAGCTTAGTGACTTTATCTAAAAGTTCATGGTAGCTTTGTTACAGAAAACAGGTTTCACTGTATTTAATTCATGGGCAGTTATTGACAGTATATGGTATTTTTCTGTTAATGTGAAAATTTGTACTATTTTTCTCTAATAAAAATAGTCCATGGCACTTTTTATCAAACCCAATAGTCATGGTAGTTTTGTACAATTTACCCTTTAAAGAGAGAGAAAATGAGGTTGAGTTTCCTTTGGAGTCATTCTTTACTCCAATCATCCACTACCTTTGGAACCATTGTGATTCTTTCTGTGCCAAAAAATAGGAAGAAGTGCAACGCAATGCAAAAAGTGTATGGTTTTAGCCGCATGAAGTTTGAGTATCATCTTAAAAGTAGTGCTTGGTTATGAGTAAGGAAGTTAAATGTTCAACTTTTGAAAGGAAGACAATCCAAAATCCACTTTACTTTCGATATAAAGATCAGTACAAACACATGGTGCAAAAAATGGGAAGAGAGCAGCCACCATGGACTATATGCATAATAAGAGTGTATTTCAGCATGAACCCTTAATAATTGGTTAACCATAAAAGCTCAAATGAAACTTTTAAAAATCAAACATTACATAAAAGTAATGCATGTATGTAACAATGCAGACGAGTGTATGTGCATAATAGCAGCAAAAACTTATATAAAACTTTAAAAAAAAGCATTTTACATGAAAGTATGTGTCATAATGCAGATCCATTGTATGCATAAACTAGCAGAATGCAAACATAATGCAGTTAACTATGAGAACACAGATGATCAATGTTCACCTTGAAGAACCAAGGCAATTCTGAGTGAATTGACCTAGCATAGACTCCAAATTAGTAAGAGCCTCTTCAGAAGCCTGCAGCATCAAGGAATAATTGGTCAGGAAGCACCTAAACGTAAAGTCGGTGCAAGCAAGACAGATATCTCAAATGCATATATTTTCAGACTATGCATAATATAAATAAACTATAAAGACTAGAACACAGACACACATTACACAAACATCCTATTTTCAATTGGCTCAGAAACTTGTGGAAAAGTTTTAACTACGATTATAAAACTTTTCAGGCATTTCATCTTCCAACATAAGCACATATTAACTGAGTTACTATCTCAGGAAAAAAGGAATCAGCAGAGAAGACCTTGTACCTGTAACTTAGCTATGTTCCAGGTAGTTCCAGATCCCTTTCCTAGTATCTGTCCTGCTATTTCAACCTACAGAATAATCGAGAGGAAACAATAAATCAAGTCAGGATGACAATGGCACATATCATTACATGCAAAAAGTAAAGCTTATAACTTCAAGAGCTACACTCTTAACACGTCCAAAAACGGACCTTTTGTTGTACAATTGATTACATTTCCCACAAATTTCTGCTAAAAGTGTTCCTCTTAAAGAATGTGGGTGAAGAATATGTTAAGAGTCAAGACACACCAAATCTCTTAAAAAGGCACCAATTCCACATAGATGAATTTAAGTCGTGTGACATTTTACAGAATTTAAATAGATTTATGGAAGACGTTTTTTTTCAGGATAAACCCATAGTTGCCTGCACATATGTTCGAATGAACTTATTTTTGTGGTGTTTATATATTGATATCTTGTTAGCCACTACATGCTTCATTAAAGAATAGAGGATTCCTCAAGGAATATGCCTCACATGGACTGCTTTTAAAAAGATGTAATGCATTACACTTGACTCCTATCTTAAAAAATTGAGCTGTCAAATAGTATTTTATAAGAGAACAGGCAAAACATTTTCTGAAAGAGGTAGATAATAAACCTGTGCACATACACCTTGCTTATCGTCTGAACTGGTCTGGAGTGACGAATCAGTTTTAAAAGCTAGACTGAAACCCTTCAAAGTACACTGACAAGAAGAGGCAATACATGTCAAGTTTCAACATTCAATCTCCTGCATTGAAGAGGCAGAGTGAAACTTACTAGTTCTTTAAGGGTGACAGCAGCATCTGATGACTTCAACAAATTTTCCTCTGAGGGGTTTCGTAAATTTTCCATCCTTGAATATGTTGAGTACCCATGCAAATTGGAGTCACTCAAAATATCTATTTTCTTGACACGAGAATGCTTTCTCTCACAAAAAGAAGCTGGATTGGAAAAATCATCCAGATAGTTATCTGCAGAAAATTAATAATCCGGAACGGTTAGAACTTTATCAAGCAGTATTGGAAATAAAACTTTTAAATTCAATAATGTTTTCTCATCATATCAATAAGCTGGTCATGTTTAATAAACATAAATTTGCTCGCCATATATTCATCTATGCGCAGCTGATCAATGAACACTAAATGGACAAGGTTGTTATCTCTTACTATGGGACCAAAATACATCTCTAACTTTTCTAATAACTAATAACTGTAATAGCATATAATATCATCATTAAGTATTTGACACTACAGTAGCTAGTAGCATTACAGTTTACCAAGTTTGTTATCTCTTACCTGCTAAATGTTGAATAGCTTCCTGAGCAGCTTGCTTCTGGCTTTCCTTCCTTGATCTCCCAATTCCTTCTCCCATCTTTTCTCCAAGGAACCAAGCCTACATAAAACAATGAACTCCAATAACGATCATACTTCCAGAAAAGAATAAAGAAGACAAAACAATGAAAAGTTCCCTCATGCAAACAAGGTAAGGAGCAACCTCAGATATAAGAATACTGTAATAATAATAAAAAAGTAAATAAAAATCAAGCTGCTAGCTGCCACCCAGCTTACTGCTTACCACTGACGAGAATCCTCAAGACTAAAAAAGATTCCTTTTTCCTAGATTCTTTTTTACTAAGAGTTAGAGAAAGTTTAGAAGAGAATCGTTAAGAGAATACACAAGTATTCTTAATAATTGAAATTTAACTCATCAAGCATTACATCATAAAGAAATGAACCTCAGAGGGGAAAACAGTAATTACTCAACATATCAATTAAGAGGCAACAAAATTCTAGCAACAAACACTGCTCCCCAGACTCCCATTTAAAATGACAGTAACAGAAAACTGAATGCCAGCAGAAGCGGACAAAGCAGTGTTCTTATAACATTACCTCAACAGAAAACTGCAGTTCTATACTGTTTAACAAAGTTATCCGATACTCAACCTACAAGAAAAGGAGTGGAACAAACATTAGCTTTTGCTTTACAAATAACTTGGACCTGGCACTTCAATTATCCAGACCAGCACTTTACCACCAGAGAAGGGCTTTCAAATCAAAAGATATATTAGTCCAAATTTCCCAGGAAAAAAGAAGGGTTAATTCCGGATACACCCCTTAGTATCCTCGTTTTTGAACTAACTACCCTTCTAGTTTTATTGTTGTAGATAGATCCCCCTGGGTGAATTTTCTCTCTTTTACCCTGAAAGAAAGATAGTTGTATTTCAACAAATAGACCCCCTGTGGGTAAAAGAGTAAAACAAAAATCTAAAACAAAAATCAGTCAGGGGGTCTATCTGCAAAAACAAAAGTAGACGGGTAGTGAGTACAAAAGAATACTACTACAGGGGCCAGGGGGGTCTATACACAATTAACCCAAAAATAATAAAAGCTTGTAACATTTTGTCAAACAGCTTTATAGTTACCTTGGTTCCAGATTCTGCAGCGATCCCCTGTAGAACTTCAACTGGATTTTTGGAAAAGTCAGTGAGACCAGATTCAAAATGTTCATCTCTGCTCCTAGTAGGAATTGAACGCCGAGACATATCCTCGCCTTCAAAATAAAATAAAAGTATGCAAAATGATTGAGTGCTTATTTATTTATTTGGACAATAGTAACATTATCCACCATGCAACAGGTATAATGGAGAGCTCCGCATTTGAAATGCTATTATATAAGTTTTATTGAGATGATATGCCATTTGACAAGTATAATGGTCAAATATGGTAAACACTTCAAATGAGACCCGTGAACTTTTTGAACTACTATTATACATTTATATAAGCTGGAATTCCATCAGACAAATAAGCTGAAGTTTCAAAGGTATATGTATCCCATCACATGTTTGACACGATTGATGCAAAACTACAAGAGAGGAGTCATGAAATTTCTCATTGCCCTTTAAGCTTTTGATTTAAAAGGTATCTGTCAGTAAACTGCATAAAACACAATCCATTGACCTGCCATTTTTTGCTCAAAAAAGCAAACTTGAAAGACAAAGGTAATTTATGCTAAATGTCATGATGCAGCTCTTAACCCACGCCTTTAGAGTTGTAATACTGATCATCTCAATAACATCATCAAAATACTTCTTTATTATTCAGATATGCATTTCGGTAAAACACCTTATAATAAAAAATGAAAAATATTTATTACTTTGAAATTAATAAGACAGCATCCCTTAATGGGGAGTCGTCATTAAATCACTTTGTTGTGCACAAACTTTAGTTTTTTCTTTTCTTTTCTTCATTCCAGTTTAATTGTACACACAAAAACATCAAAAAATAAAAACAGACAGGATGGACAGCAAATTAGCAGGCATGATGAAATCTGAGGTAAACCTCAATGCGAAAACATTGTGATATGCCAAAAAGTGCAAATCTATTCAAGGGCCTTCAATGAGTTGACTCGTGCTAAAGATCAGAAAGATGCAATATGATACTTGCTCAATAAGCTACTCTTGTACCAAGAAAGGAATTGAAGAATGTAAACCAATCGTACCTGTCAATGAATTTGATCTTGAATAGTTTCTATGCAGGCCGTCACTTGCATTACGCACCTATATAATAGGGTGTGCTACAAACATTTGTAAGATAACAATCTGGATAAAGAAAAACAAATACACGTGCAAGTCTAACTGTATACCTCTGTGGTAAGCCTTTTGTTTCTGTGACTTATTCTGTTAGTATATGAATCCTCGTCAGAGTGCCTCTTATTGAAATGGATAGTTTCGGGTTGTAATGGGTAATCATTGGATGCTTTACTCTTTTGTCTCGGTTTCATCTCTTCTTCTATTGGTAACCAACTTTCCGGAGATTTTATAGAACTGACGGGAACTTCAGGTTGGGGTCTCAATTCCAATGGTGAAGGTCCTCTTACATCTTGCCCATGCTGCAATATGAGAAGCCTTCTCCTTGTGTCTGGATCTAATTCTGAATCATTCACCTCACCCTCTTCAATAGCAGGTGGGTTCATCAATACAGTAGGCTGAGGAAAAGGATTATTAGAGTATGGCATTATCCTTTGAGGAGCTGCCAAAGGATTTGCGCCGAAGGATGAAGGAATCACAGGATGGACAGGAGTCATTTGCATATGGTTGAAGTTGCTGACCATGGGTGGAACAGGTTGACCATTGCAATTTGCCCCCTGGACAATGAATGGTGCAGCTTGGCTATTGCAATTCGCCTCCTGACAATGAAATGAAGTCTTTTCAAGATATTATGATCTAGTAAGCAATATGCATCAGTTAATGCAGTTCTGTGCTTCTCTAACTCCATATGATCACAAATATCAACAAAAGTAACTGAGGCTGGCAATATAAGAAATAACCTTCAATCTCCTCTCAACTTCAGCATCTGCCATTCCGTCGAAAGAAAGAAGGTCCTTGTTTCCATTTCCTAGAGAAGTTTCTTCCTGGGTAACAAGGGAAAAAGCAGTTAATGTATTACTCACAAAATTATTACTCACAGTCTACATTAATGTTTACCTCAGGAATCAGATAATTGCTCACATCTGGAGCAGATGGGAGATCTCTCACTTCATCTTCATAGCAAGCAGCAGCAATGCGTGGCAATAAAGTGTCATCATATTCTCTGCCATTGTATACCATGGTTGTCATGTTTAACGATTGATAATCATCTCAAGAGGAAAGTATCTCCACTACAATAACAAAAGATGGATGGAAGATGAGAAGAGCTTGTGCTCCTTACTTGAAAAAACCGCCTCTAACGTTGCATGCAACATTTCTTGCGACACATAAAACAGAGACGGAACTAACCACCTTTAATAGAGAACAAGTTAAAATCAATGTAGCTTTTGATCAAATGGCAATAACTTAGGCATCCATTATACCTCTGCTTGAGGAGCATGGTAAGGGGCAAAAGCGGGAACAACATGAACTCGCGGCTTATCTTTAAAATCCCATACTGCCAAACGATCATCAATCACTAAAGACATCCTTGGGTGACACTTCCCATCTTGAAAGACGCTTAGCAATGACTTCTTCAATTCTATAGCACCACCAGAATTAGTATAATATGAGAACTTGCATCTTAATTAAGCACAGTACATAACTTAATAAGATCAAATAATGAAGCCCAAAGTAGGCCAAGTGCAAGAATAAAAACATCCAGAAACATCTTAAGTTTATATATGATATATCTAATGGAAACTATGCATAAGACTACGAAAATATCAAGCTGGGATTAAAAAAACCTCAGTCATCAACTTAAAAAGAAAAAGGATAACTAAGTCTAGGAAAGGTCAAGTGCACTGACAAAAATATTATGTCACCATGAGAATAATACCATGCAGGAAAGAAAAATGTAATGTATGACTTACCAGACTTAACACACACAATTCGATCTAGTATCTCATTAGAATTGATCAAGTTTGATTCCGGATCAAGAAGCCGCCATATTTCAAGAGCATAATCTCTCTCAGCCATGGTGCAAACATAAACCTCAAAACGCTTGCGGCCTCTGGCAGTTAAGTAGCTTCGAAGTTCCTCCCATGCCGGTCTAACCCGTACAAGAACACTAGTATCACGTATCTACAAGATATGAATTTTGTTATGTTTAGCCATTGTTAGTAGTATAGGCCAGTAGGGAAGAACAAAACATTGCTGAATTTTATTATGTCCTATTCTATTTGATGTCATTTATCCTTTTTCTAATACAATGATTTCTAATGCAATGATTTACGGGTTTTTTCGCTATATACCCCCCAAATCATCCATATTTATTAAATTACGCCCCAAAATCTTGATCTTTATTACAATGCCCCTCAAATCTTGATATCTATTAAAATGCCCCCAAATCGTCAACATTGAATTACTATACCCCACAATGCTTAACAAAAAAAGAAGGAATATTCTGAGAATATTCCTCTTGGGGACATACTAGCTCGATGTTGAAGATTTGGGGGGCATTTTAATAAATATCAAGATTTGAGGGGTATTTTAATAAATACGGGCAATTTGGGGGTATATAGCTGAAAAATCCATGATTTAATAAATTGTTTTAAATGTAAGTACATACAGCTGGATTGACACGAGTCAGGATGATGTTTTTCTCTTGCAATCTTATAACTGGTCGATTAATCTGTTGATGACTCTCAGACAAAGGCCGAACAATCTCAGCTTGGACTTTGAACAGCTTTCCATTTTCAACAACTTGATCATTCTCTATAAATTGTTTCAAAATAGTTCTGTCATCTTGATATCGTTTAATCTCAGACAACATAGAGGCCAAACGTTGTTGATCATTCTCATTACTCATTTTTTGCTGCAGATTATTGATTCGGTCCTCAAAAGATCGCATAGTATTCGCAACCACAAGTGTTTCATCGAGATCAAACACAATGCCAAGGCATCTTAGATTGAGCATCACAAGACAAGAGTTGTACAATCCTGAAGCAACGGTGAATCCCCAAAAACATGAATACTGCATGGAGTTTCTCTTGGAAGGCATGGCCACTAAATGCAGCTCTTCATTTCCTAATGGAACAACTGCGGTCTGCAACCATATTAATAACACAGATTAAGTAAGAAACATAATAACGTAAATAAACACAGAAAAATGTCTTAAGACATTAATACCAGGAATACTTTTTAGTAAGTTTTAAATTAAAAGGCTTCATAATTAAAATATATATGCATATAAACATAGCAGACATGGTAAGCAAACCCTTAAATAGATTATTTCAACAAAAACTATGAAGTTACTAAAGCAAAAGTTGAAAATTACAAGTTTCTCAATCACTTCAAGAGAACCGAAGAAAAGGTGGAGAGAAAATATATGCATGTACAACAACTCAATCAAATAAGAAATCAAAAACTTTCTTAGACGCTGAGGTTGGAAGATATTAGCTTTGTAAGGCAAGATATCAAAAGCCACAATAAGAAACATCAGAAGATTTGCAACCTAGATCATATTTATTTCATTTGTTCCTAAGCATATCTTAAAAATATTTTAAAAGACATACAATGAATTAGGATCTGCAGGCAGTGTTTGGTTGATTCACTGTATTCTCTGCCTTCACATAATTTTAATTGTAAATCTTATGCTCCCAGCACGGACCAAGGTGGATGGGGAAGAGAAGGGAAAACTATTAAAGCTGAACTTCTACGCACGAGCACTCTCTTCAAAAACACTAGTTATCTTTCAATTTGCAATCAATATTTTTCATCACTTGAAAAGTTCTACTGTGATATAATTTGAAACCAAATTTACTAGCATAATCAAGAATATAAAGGCTAAACTAACAACAATTAAAACACACCAAGAATATAAAGGCTAAACTAACAACAATTAAAACACACCAATAGTATGAACAAAATATCACCCAATAATTCCAATCGCCATTATGGATAATTTTGTCTCAATAATACAGTGATTATTCACCAAAATGATCCAATGTGAAGGGTGTGAACATTGAATCTTTTGGAACTAATTAGAAGGTCTTGATCTAACATTAAACGATTAAATCATACCAATCTATATAATTTCAAAATCATAAAATGCACATTTTTCACTGTGTCATGGCCCTGACTGGAATGTGTGCTCATAAAATCGCCCTATATAATATCATCTGTTTCATTTGTTCCCAAACATATCAACTGAAAACTAATATTCCAGTATGAAACTCAAGCATTTAACTAATATATTACAAAAGAACAGAAAAGAATTCATCAGAAAACACAAATAAGCATTTTAGCTTAAACTAACTAGTCAGATAAGATGTTATTTCTGAACCAATAAGGCAACAGAAAAAATATACACCAGACGCCAAATAAGTTGCAAGATCTCGACTTGTTCCTAGCAAACAGTTAAGTTTATGTATTATTCACTTCACTTATCATTCAAAGTCTATACACACTATCAGATTGTGATCTTTCAGGTGAAGAATGCAAAATGAACCCTCCTGCACCACATGCATCTATTAGTTAAACTTGGAAATACTTTATTAAATTACATGCCGAGTTTTAGTATTTTTCAATAGCAAGATCCCTCTCTGCAGAAGTATGGGTTCTACATAGACAAGTTAATCAAACAATATTTCAAACTGTTTATTATAACAGTACCAAACACAACAATCCACCTAAAGGGCTTCGATTGTGAGACTAAATATTAACAATCCCAAATATCTTAGTTTCGCATTGTGAACCATTCTGTTAATCATTAAGATCACCTCCTATTACCAAGGTAAATGATCGTCAAATTGAATTGTGATCTCATATTAAATTTGCACAATGACTCAAGCATATCTAGACCGTTAAATCTCTCAGTCCCAAATCTGAATTGACTGTATTAAAATCCTGCATGCAATAATATAATTAATTAAGATATTTTTTAAATCCTTACCCGTTTTAATTCCATTTGAACTTGCTCCATTTCAAACTCCTTCTCCATGAATTATTAATCATCAAATCAAAATGTGATCTCACATTCAATTTGAACTTACTCAAGCATATCTACCCCATTAAAAGAATATACTAACCCATCAAATTAAATGAACTCAAGCATATCAACTGAAAACTAATATTCCAGTATGAAACTCAAGCATTTAACTAATATATTACAAAAGAACAGAAAAGAATTCATCAGAAAACACAAATAAGCATTTTAGCTTAAACTAACTAGTCAGATAAGATGTTATTTCTGAACCAATAAGGCAACAGAAAAAATATACACCAGACGCCAAATAAGTTGCAAGATCTCGACTTGTTCCTAGCAAACAGTTAAGTTTATGTATTATTCACTTCACTTATCATTCAAAGTCTATACACACTATCAGATTGTGATCTTTCAGGTGAAGAATGCAAAATGAACCCTCCTGCACCACATGCATCTATTAGTTAAACTTGGAAATACTTTATTAAATTACATGCCGAGTTTTAGTATTTTTCAATAGCAAGATCCCTCTCTGCAGAAGTATGGGTTCTACATAGACAAGTTAATCAAACAATATTTCAAACTGTTTATTATAACAGTACCAAACACAACAATCCACCTAAAGGGCTTGATTGTGAGACTAAATATTAACAATCCCAAATATCTTAGTTTAGCATTGTGAACCATTCTGTTAATCATTAAGATCACCTCCTATTACCAAGGTAAATGATCGTCAAATTGAATTGTGATCTCATATTAAATTTGCACAATGACTCAAGCATATCTAGACCGTTAAATCTCTCAGTCCCAAATCTGAATTGACTGTATTAAAATCCTGCATGCAATAATATAATTAATTAAGATATTTTTTAAATCCTTACCCATTTTAATTCCATTTGAACTTGCTCCATTTCAAACTCCTTCTCCATGAATTATTAATCATCAAATCAAAATGTGATCTCACATTCAATTTGAACTTACTCAAGCATATCTACCCCATTAAAAGAATATACTAACCCATCAAATTAAATGAACTCAAGCATATCATCAAATTGAATTGTGATCTCATATCCATCTAAACTACACATATTGAAATTCTGCATGCATGTCAGAAATTAAACTTTTCACTCCAAAATTAAATTTACCACTTTTGAAAAAGTCCAATAAACTGTAAAATTACCCATTTTAATTAAAAGTCCAGAAAGAGAAAAGGTCCATACCAAATTCTGGCATCTGTCTAACTAAAGTTCCCTAGTCCACAATAATCAGCTAATATATTTTTTTTCTCCCCTGTTTTAACTGTTCCAGCTGATGACGTCATCAGTTTCCATTTCTAGGGTTTTTCAATACCTTCTTCTCTCTGACGCAAGCATCATGGATCGAAGTCAACTGATCCTCCGGCGACGGCGACGGAGCTTCCATCTTGAAGCAGAACCCATCGACGGCGATTGTCCACAGAACCGCCAGCGGCGGCGACCGATCGCTCGGCGGCGAGAGGTGCGAGATCCGAATCTCTCGCGTCCAGATCCCCATCTTATCGCTGCTAGGGCTGACGTCAGCCTCCCCAATGAAAGAGTTCCCTTTGTAAACTAGAGATCTCAACATTGTGAAACAAAATTGGGTCCAAAAATGTGATTTGGGTCCAAATTCTTGATCAATCAGTGCATGTTTCACGATTTTCCAGCTCAACTGAGTTCGTGAAATTATGGAGATCACAATTTCTAGGGGTTCTGATTTTGTTTCTTTCGTCTCTAGTGAGCTCGTCTACAAAAAGGGAGCGGCGTTTTTTGAAAAGAGGAAACCCTAGAAATTTATAAAGGAGAAGGTGACAGTGAGGTCAGTGGACAAGAGAAAATTGCGGGGTTTTTATATTGACTTTTTTTTTTTTTTTTTTTGGATTTTGAGGGTGTGGGTTTTGTTCCCCGGCATTCACACGTGGAGCCCAATGGTGTGACACGTGGAGGTGAGGGTGAGCGTGTGGGTGAGAGTTGACGTCACGTGAGGATAAGATTTTGGCATTTATGATATGTGGATTTTAGGGTGTGTTTGGCTATTTTGTAAAATGAAGAATTTTTTAAAAGAGATCTTTTTTGCTAAATATTTAGCAAAAACGACCGTTTTGCTAAATATTTAGCAAAATCGATCTCTTTTGGCCCATTTCATCAAAGTGAAAAGTCGATTTTCTAAATATGGGTTTCAAAACACACGGGACTAGTAGTCCTGTGTGTTTAGTGGTCGCTAATTGCAGCCTAAATAAGATTCAGAAAACCCACGGGACTAGTAGTCTCGTGGGTTTTGCACAGTAATAGTAACCTCCCCACACTTCCTCCTTCACCACCACCACAATCTTTCTTCTTCTTCCTCCCTGTAAAGTGCCCATTACTCCACTCCCTCTCTCAATCAAAATATCCAATTCCACTTCCCTCAACACCATCATCCCTTCCACCTTAACATCCCAATCTCCTTCAACAACCATAGAAATGGACAGCAAGTGGTGCCACCTCCCCCTCCCTCTCCTCGATCGCATCCTCGCCCTCCTCCCTCCCCACCTCCCCCTCCTCTTTGAGGATGCCATGAGGACCCGGCCCTATGGGTCCAGCACGAATCCAGGCGGCAAGTTCGGGAAAGGAGATTTGCTCGACATCTCTCATAATCATCATCACCGTCGTCTTCTTTGTTTCTTGAAATTGTAGGTTTTAGAGGTGGAGGTCTCTTTTTCTTGGAGGATGAGGAGGGTTTCTTCCTTGATAATGATGATGGTGATGAGGGTTTATGTTTGGAGGCGGAGCAAGGAGAGGAGCAGAGAAGGAGGGGGGTGTTGCGGGCCTAGTTTCTTGTCAAGTAGAAGAAGGGAATTGAGGATTGGATAGGTGAGAGAGCAGATAGCGAGGTGAAAGGAAACGAATTAGGGCATCGAGGAGAGTTGAGAGGGAGGGTGGAGTGATGGGTAATTTACAGGGAAGAAGAAGATGGTGGTGTTGGTGATGGAGGGAGAGTGGGGAGGTTTTTGTTACTCTGCAGAAACCCACGGGACTACTAGTCCCGTGGGTTTTCTGAATCTTGTTTAAGCCATGATTAGTGATCACTAAACACACGGGACTAGTAGTCCTATGTGTTTTGAAACCCATATTTGGTAAAATCGACCTCTTTTTGGCCAGACTTGATGAGCTGGCCAAAAAGAGGTCGATTTTGCTAAATATTTAGCAAAACGGTCGTTTTTGCTAAATATTTAGCAAAAAATACCTCTTTTAAAAAATTCTCCTTGTAAAATTGGGTCAGGACTGAACCTAACCCAATTTTGCGTTGTTTCTTATTTGTCAAATTTTAGGGCTAGACCTGGCTCCATTTTTTAAGCCTAAATAGTGACACTAAACTAGTTTTCATTTGGACCAAGGGGGGCTGGTCCAAATGAAAACCAGTTTAGCACAAACCTGGGCCAGGATTGGTCCTGACCCAGTTTTGTACAATTTACCAAACTGACCCTTAGGCAATTGACATGGGCTGCCTAGTTTGGAAGGAAATGGGGATGTTTTGCGTGAAGTGTGTTAATTTTAGGGTTGATCTACTAGTGATAACTGATACACTATTCAATTCCAATTATTTTTACACTATAAAAAAGATAAGTATGAAATTCAATCTCTTTAAAGTATAATGAAATAGATCTTACTCATTGGATAGTTTGTATTTTGTGGGGAAGTGTCAAATCTACATATTTATGTCAGAAAGTTGATTGTATGGGTTAGTAGATGTTTAGAGGAGTTTAAGGTTCCTTAATCTTCCTTGATAGCTAATCAGTCAGGAGGAAGTAGATTCCTACACAGGAAACACCCGCTAGAGGGCCGGAGTTTGTTGCTCCGATGTGTCCTCTGATGTTTAAGTCAGTGATAAATTAAATAAATTTGCAGAATCTAGTTTTAGCGAGTAATTTAGTAGTTTTTTACGTACCTTCGAATAGTGGAGATTGCCTATTTATAGAGGATTGCTAGGGGCACATCGGTAATTTGACCGGGTCGGTGGAGTCGGCTGATTAGACCGCACTTTATACGTGTCAACAGCCAGTTGAATGAGTCACCTGCGTGTTTAATGCGACCGTGACGAAATGGCTGAAGTGCTGGCATAGTTTGAGGAGTCATAACTTCAGCCCGAAGAGTCATAATGACTCTGACTCGACATTAAATGCAATGGTGATTGAGTGGCGAAGTACAACTATTGAAGCTGATTGGTCGTCTCGTCATTCGAGACATTCTTTAGTGAGGGTCCGAGTAGAAGACGTCTTTTGTCTCAGACCCGGATTCTTTTGGCGTATCCCGGCTCAAAGACGCCTTTCGTCTAGGACTTGGACTACCTGAAGGGTCGGCGATGCTCTCATTTGGGTCGGGCTTTCGAATTAGTAGAACTTGGCTAGTTAATTATGACACATGGCCGACTCTCCAGAGTTCATTAGACTTGGTAATTCTCAGGATACAACATATTCCCCTTTCACTCGGACTCGTGAAGTTGAATTCGACTCGAACTCACGAAGCCGAGTCCGAGAGAAAATGAACTGTTCTATCTTTTCACCTCCTCGGGGATCTAAACCTCCTTTTTGAAAGACAACTATGATGTGACACTCTGACATCAACGTAAATCATGTGCAGTAGTTTTGAAGATATGGCGCTTTGGTTATCGAGCGAACGCCTCGATTGAGGAGAAGTCACTTTGGTTTTGAAAACTGTCAGCGGTTTTATAGGTAACCAAGCCACTGTTCAGATTGCACCACGTGTCGCCTATCATCTCCTATATATATCCATCCCCTTCAACATCTTCTTCCACTTTTCAAACCCTAAAATTTTCCTAAGTTCTGTCGGTGAGAACTTTGACCATCTTTTATGCTTCTGCTATTTTTGATCATCTTCTCCGATCATCTTCTTCAATCACTCTAATAGCTTCCAGCACTGAGCCTTCTTCTGCTCGTAATGAGTCCAGAATTGCTTTGATTTGAAAATACAAGTCTACTGTGCTTCAAACTCATCTAGAACAATACGGGAAGCAGTTTGACATTCCCAGCGCCTTCACTCTATCTATTCCGGTGAGGGAGCACGCCGTCTACCATCACATCGTCGACTTGGCGCCCATTTATTTTTATCATCTCAACTTTGCCTCTGCCTGCCACTTTACCTGTTCCTTCAATAGGTTTTTAGGGCTTTGGAGATCTCGCTGGCCCAGCTAAAGCCCAATTCAATCGCTCTGTCTGTCGCCTTCCTTGTTATCTACCATACGGTGCATGTCGAGTCGACGGTCGGCATTCTTGGCCATCTGCTGTGCACCAAGGCCAGTAAGAATAAAGGCCACTTCTATTTGCTGGCAGCCAGTAATTTCCGACTTGTCTCCAACATCCTCGACACAAACAAGGGGTAGAAGGAGAATTTTTCCTTTATCTTTGATGCTGACCCGATCTTGGCCTGTTCCACATGGCCAGAGGTAAAGAAGGAGGGCTTGAGGGCTGTGAAGCTCTCGGAGATAGAGCGGTTTGGGCTGAAGATGATCTGAGCCTGTAAGGGGTCTCATCATGGCAGGAACCTCTTTGATAATGCCGTGCTCCGAGCTGCTGGTATCTCTCTCATTCCCGCTATAGAGGCGGACTTAGCTCGGGCCGCCCTACTATCCCTTGAGGAACATCAACAAAGGCTCCTCAAGCTGGCCGCGTTGCGGGGCCTTGGAAGCGCCTTCGTTTCGCGCTAGCAGCGGAGGAGGTTCAGGCTATATGCCAGAACTGGGCTGAAATCATGGCCTGATTGGCTATGGGCTCAGGTTCGACCACTGCTCAGGTCGAGAGGTCTGAGAGAAAGAAGACGGTCTCAAAGGGTCGTCACCCGACTGAAGGCAGCATGCAGAGACTTCTTGCTTTGGATGAGGCAGTTGAGGCTGAGCCTGGGCAGACTGAGGCCATACCCGAGCAGACCAGTGAGGCTCTGGTTCCAGAGGCCTCCCAAGCTCCTCTGCCTAAAGTTATTGATGCTGGCGACAAGTCCCCATGGTTAGTTGCCAAGCGGGATCAGCTGGCGGAGATCTCTCAGTCTCGGAGCCGGCGGGAGTTAAAGTCCTGACTAAATAAGCGGTTGGCGCTAGCGCACATGCTGAGCCAAGAGATGGTCCCAGGCCCTCTAGGAGACCCAGGAAAGAGCCTATTGTGGAGGAACCGGCTGTTAGAGAAGAGTCACATCAGAGGAGGAACCAGCCAGACGGCAAAAGACCACCACAAAGGGTCACTTCGAGGATGCCCAAGAGGGTCGGTTTGAATAACCCTTCCCTCATCATATTGGCGAGCTTGCCCCTCATGAGTGGGATAGGATGAGGGCGATTTTGATAGGGGCGATGAAGGCGCACCCTCATCATGAGAAGAAGCCATTGGACGAGCATGTTTTTATCTTGGGTCATCGGCTGGACTCGACTGGGTCGGTCCCGGAGTTTAGGGCGGACCAAGCTATGGCAGTCGAGCAATTTATCCTTCCTGATGATCAAGAGTTGCAGAGTGGGGTACCTGACACTGACCTTCATCAAGCCCTCCGGAGCTATCTCATCAGGGAAGCGCTTGTAGAAATAGAATTATATTGTCGAAATAAGCAATCATGGGTCCTCTTTTATAAGCTTCGGAAGGAGGCAACGGCTTACATGGAGGCTCCGGAGGCTGCCGAGCTACTGACTGCCACCAAGGGGAGTGAGCTCGACAAGCTCAACAGGAGTAAGGTGGAGATAGAGCGTGAGCTAATCCGCAAGGATGAGAACCTTAAGGCTATTATCAAAGGTTCTCGGCAACGAGCGGCTTACCTTGCTGAAGCCCGAGAGGAAATTAAGGGTCTCCAAGAGGATCTTGACCACTTCCATCAGGGCTTGGGCCTTGCCGAGGAGAAGATTAAATACCTCAAACCGAAAGTCGAGGCCAAGAAGAGGGAGAGGGAGGATGCTTTCGAGTAGACCTGGGAGGCTCATCTCGAGTCAGAGGAGCTGAGGGTGAGATTGAAGGAAGAGGTGACTCATAAGGAGGCTCTTTGATAAGAGGCTGTCTGAGTTGTTTGAGAGGTCGAGAAGCAGCGCAGTTCCCTTCTCACTCAGGTCGAGACACGACGGGGCCAAGTGGACCTCTTGGAGTCGGAAGCCCATGAGACTGAAATAGTCGGGAGCCGAGAGGTATCATAATGATACTTTCAAGAAGGTGGAGGTCGCTCTTGCTTGTAAGGCGGGGTTCAACTTCCTAATGCAACAACTTCCCCATAAGCTCAAGACCAATGCCGACCTGTTCAATTATCCTTCTCAGGTGAGCGTCTGTCTCCATGTCCTCTAGGGATTCGAGATGGTAGGAGGAATAAGACTAGTGGAGGAGGACGAGGAGGTGGCTGATGGGTTAGATGACGATGCGGCTAAAGGGTCTGGCGATGAAGCCAGCTCATCCTCGTCATCTAGCCAAATAGGAACTCCTCCCGCCGATGCTCTCGGTTCATGTCCTGCTCCCACTCTATCCCCTACCCCGGGTTTTGCTTTGACTCCCGCCTCGGGTGCTGCTTTGACTCCTACTTTGGGTTCTACTTTGGCTATATGAACTTATATATTTTTCTTTTTTTTTTGTGTCGGGTCATGTAAAAAGTCCTGTAAGATTATTGTGAATGAATGAAAGGCTTCTGTTTTGACTCAAATCTTGTGCACTTTGTTCTGAGTTGTCTCTCAATGTGTGCTTTTATTCTGAAATATTGTAAGTATATATGTTTTGAATGAATCGGTAGGGACCGAGTGATGCCTTAGCATTTTGAACTGTCTTTGGGCATTTTAGACGAGTCTGTGAGTGCCCAGTCATAGGGGTTTTCATCATACCTTGGGTTTTTTCTCTGAAAACCGATACCAAGTCTTTGGAGTGCCTTGGACAAGTCGGTGAAGACCGAGTAGCAAGGACTTTGCGCTATGCCTTGGTTTTACTCTGAATAGAAACTAAGGGTTTTGGATGCCATGGATGAGTCGGTGAGGATCGAATCACAAGGATTTTGTGTTGCGCCTTGGTTTTACTCTGAATAGACACCAATGGCTTTGGATACCTTGAACGAGTCAATGAGGACCTAGTCGCAAGATGAGTCAGTGAGGACCAAGTCGTAAGGACTTCGCGTCGTGCCTTGGTTTTACTCTGAATAGACACCAAGGGCTCTGGATGCCTTGGACGAGTCGATGAGGATCGAGTCGTAAGGACTTTGTGTCGTGTCTTGGTTTTACTTTGAATAGACACCAAGGGCTTTGGATTCCTTGGACAAGTCGGTGCGGACCGAGTCGTAAGGACTTTGTGTCATGCCTTGGTTTTATTCTGAATAGACACTATAGGCTTTGGATGTCTTGGATGAGTCGGTAAGGACCGAGTCATAAGAACTTTGCGTCGTGCCTTGGTTTTACTCTGAATAGACACCAAGAGCTTTGGATGCCTTGGACGAGTCGGTGAGGACCGTGTCTTAAGACTTTGCGTCGTGCCTTGGTTTTACTCTGAATAGACACCAAGGGCTTTGGATGCCTTGAACAAGTCGGTGAGGAAAGAGTCGACTTTGCATCGTGCATTGGTTTTACTCTGAATGGGCTCCAAGGGCTTTCTAATAAATCTACAGAGAGAAACAATAGCTTTTTATTAAGATAGGAATCTGGCAATTATATTTATTGGAAGTATCTCTTGAGGTGTTTTTATATTCCAATGATGCTTTAGGAGTCTTCTATCTTGGCCTGCAACCAATAAGTTCCTGGGTGAGCTTCTCTGATGACTTTGTAAGGCCCCTCCCAGTTGGCGGAGAGCTTGCCATGGTTGATTTCTTTGTTGAAGGTAGCCTTTCGAAGCACTAAATCTCCAACTTTGGACCTCCGAGGTTGAACTCAGCTGTTGTAGCATCTAGCAATGCAATGCTGACTAATGATTTGTAATCGAAGCGCTTGACTTCATCGACGAGGTCGAGTTCGCTTCGTAGGCCGATTTGATTGGCCTCCTCATCAAAGTGTTTTAGTTGCATAGTAGGCATGCCGACCTCTACAGGGATGATCGGGTTTCTCCTGTGGAGTTTTTGTGAGTTGTTCGGTATGACCACAAGATACCAGAGAGTTCTTCAACCCCGACTCCTACTACTTCTTCCACCCTCTTCTTTAGTGCTTGTTGCAAGCACTTGTTTGCTGCTTCCGCTAGGCTATTACATTGTGGGTGTGCTATTAAGGCAAATTTGAGTTGGATCTTCCATTCCTTACAAAAGTCATGGAATTCCCCGCAGTCAAATTGAGTGTCGTTATCTGTTATGAGAGCTATCGACACACCTAACCCACTGAATGATCAACTTCCACATGAAGTTACGGATGTTGCTTTCACCGATTTTTGCCAGCGGCTCGGCTTCTATCCACAATCAGGATCTTTTGCTATCCGAACACCATTGAAAGCAGTCCCAGCAAGTCTAACCCCCACTGGGTGAATGAGACCGGGTTGACCAGAGGAGTGAGCTTAGTTGTTGGAGCTCGTGGGATGTTCGAGAAGAGTTGGCAAGCTTTGCATTGGGTTGTGAGTTTTTAAGATTTTGCCAAAATGGTTGGCCAATAATATCCCTGCTTGATAACCTTCTAATGCTAGGATTTTGAACCCTATGTGGTTCCCGCATATTCCCTCATGAATCTCCCTCGGGGCATAGTCCGGTTCTTTAGATCGGAGGCACCGAAGATAGGGCCGCCATACTGCTACTTGTATAAGAGAGGCGGTAGAGTTGGCCTTCGATCATGAGATACTTTAAGGTATTCCTCTGTAGGCTTTCGGCTTCCACTCAATTTTCGGGTAGAGTCCCGTTTATCAGTTATTGGATGATTGGATCCATCCGGCGGAGGATCTATCTGCATGACTGAGTCTGATGTCGCTTCGGCAATGTTGGGTTGTTTGAGAATATCTGTGTACATTGGCCCCTGGCCTGTCCTTGAGCTCGAGGGGCCTAGGTTAGATAAGGCATCTGCACGAGCATTGTGGGCTCTTGGGACCTGCTTGATTCTAAACTCCTTCAGTTTACCCAGCAACCCTTTGACTCTCCCTATGTATTTGGTCATCCTAGGCTCTTTTGCCTCATATTCTCCCCGTACTTGGTAGGCAACAAGCTAAGAGTCGACAATAATGAAATTCGACTCTACCTTGACTGTCAGGGTGGCTGTGAGTCCGGCCAGGAGAGCTTCATATTCAGCTTCATTGTTCGATGCCAAAAAATCAAAGGCTATCGAATACTCATGAATGTGTCCCTCCGGGCTGTGTAGAACTACTCCGGCTTTGCTACCATCTTCTCCTGAGGACCCATCAAATTTTAGCAACCACCATGACAAAAGATCTAGTGAATCACAATCGAAATTATTGTTTTTTCGGGATGGGGTCTTTTTTACCGGCTTCTGGATCGAGCAACGAGCGCCAGGAGGAGGAGCCGACCTCTGGGCTGGCTAGCCATCTTCCAGATTAGATGACTCAATCAAGAAGTTGGTTAGGACCTGGGCCTTTATGCTCATTCTGGATTCGAACTGAACGCCATATCTGATGAGTTTGATGGACCAGTTGATCATTAGTCTAGAGGTGGTAGGCCTGTTGAGTGCCTTTTTTAGGGGTAGGTTGGCACGCACAATTACAGTGTGAGCTTGAAAGTACAGATGAAGTCTTATTCTTTGTGGTGATGAGAGCGAAGGAAGCTCTCTCATTGAGGATGTAGTTGAGCTCTGCTGCTTTTAGGATGCGGCTGACATAGTAGACTGGCTTCTGGACATTCTCTTCTTCACAGACTAGGACCACACTCATAGCTTCATATGAGATGGCCAAGTAGAGGTAGAGTGGTTCTCCTTCCATGGGTCGGATCAGTAAGGGCTTGGAGGTCAAGTACTTCTTGAACTCTATAAAGGCGTTGCCACACTCTGTCATCCACTCGATGTTATCTCTGGGTCCTTTGGCCCCGCTTAAGACCTTGAAGAAGGGAAGACTCCTTTCAACAGATTTGGAGAGAAAAGGGTTAATATCACTTAAATACCATATAGTTTTCCCGTTCTGACACTTTAATACCATAAGTTGTATTTCGTATCAATAAAACACCACAAGTTGTCCGCTGTTAGAAAAGTACTGACAGCGTTAGTTTTTAGGCGTAAAGACTAAAATGCCCCTCCTCGTAATAAAGTCCCCCCAATAGTAAAAAGCCCTAAAAATTCTCCCTCTTACCTTATTCCTAAAAAATTATAGCGCCCTAGTTCATGAATTCGGATGTCATCGCCCTCAATTCAATGATACATTCTCACTGTGATCCTTGATAAGGGGTTTCACTCTCAAATTGCGATTAAGGCATAGAAATTTCTCTTCTAAACTTATCAATTTCTCCTTGTCAACATTGTTCACCCTTCCTTGTACACATCTTTTCACATAACAACTTATTAATCACCATTTGAGCTTGGAGAGGGAAGGGCTTATCTTTTCACTCAAAAAACTTGCACTTTGACCCAGTTCGATAGTTTGGATCGCCAAAAAAATATCTCCCATAGTTCTCCATTGTTCGAGCCGTCTCCATGCTTGAAATCTCTTTGCAATAGTAAACCCTAGTCCCATTCTCTTCACCCATACCATAGCTTGAAGCAGCACTTGAAACCCTAGAGCTTGATTTCATGATTCTTGCAATGAAGAATGAAAAACTGTGAATTTGGAAGGGGGGTTAGGTTTGAGAAATAATGAGAGAAGTTTTAAATAGAGGAGGGGTTGGTACGGGTTGGTAGGATTAGGAAACCTATTACCTCTTTGAAAGAGGGAGTTGAGGAAGAGGGAGTTGAGGAAAAACTTCCTCTTTCCAAAAATACCCTTAAAATTTCATCAAAATCACTAAATTAGCAAGCCCCAATCTTTTACCATATATTATTTCTATTTATTAAAATCACTATCTCATAAGCAAATCCATCTACAAATCCCATGCATTGCAAACAACTTCATACACAAATTCTTTAAATTACAAAATAGTCTTTCAACTTTTAAAAATTACAAACTCACCATGGAATTCGGGAACAACCCCCCCAAGTTTGCTAACATTAGTCTACACAAGTGTGGTTAGCATCTTGATTATTGCTATATAATTTCATACGATCTCTCTGCTAAAGAAATCATGCTTTATTCTTGTAAAATTTTGTCAATTTAGTGCTTTAGGGTTTACTTTGAACTTTGCATGAGTATCTGCATGATTGTAAAAAAGCGTATAATTTTTTTTCTTAGAATCATGTTTCAAGCTTGAATAAGAATAGAGTTCTGGAGAATTTTCTTTTTTTCCTCAAAAGATAAGTTTTTTTTTAAAGTTAATGAATTTGACTTTTGATTTAGAGTGTATGAATCTTGGTCATGAAATGCTTATGATCATTCAATCGCTCTGTAGTATTTTTTTAGGTCATTTTGAGCAATGTGAAATCCTATCAGTTTATGTAAATTAATCGCGACTCTGATTATCATGGACATGATTCATGGGTTTGGCCTGTAGGGCCAAACTAGAAAGGTTTTATTGAGGGATTGGATGGATTGCATTAATATTTTGATATTTTGGTATTTAGTACTCTGTCTTTTAGTTTAACTTGGTAATTTTTGAAGATACAAGTGGAATTTAAACTTGAATATATTTGTTGGGAGTGATCTTTTATTTTCAGTTAAGACTTTAAGCTTTAAATTATATTTCAGCATGGAAACTGCAAAAGAGTCCAGAATTTACAATAACTCTAAAAGTATATTTAAGCCCAAAAATTACAAAAAAGTCCCCAAAAATTGCAAAACAGTCCAGAACTTGTGGTTTACTCCCTGAAAAATTATAAAATTGCATATAAGCCTAGAAGCGCAAGCAGGTCTCGAATTTGCGGTTTACAATCTAAAAACTATAGAAATTGTATTTTAGCCCGGTTTACAATCCAATTCAGAAATTACAATTTGGTCCCCTTGTGATATTGAAATTGCAAAAATAGTTTATAATTTGCATAAATAGAATCGGTGTAGAAAGAAAACCCATAAATACTTTGTAATTTGCATAAAGCACCCTAAAGGTTTCAAAAAAATACCATTAAAGTTCTTATTATAAATAATTATGTTTCTATAATTTCGAGCATAATATGCACGATGTTCAGTTTACTGGTCAACAATAAGATTTGACAAAGTAAAGCTCATTAGGATAAATACATTTAGAGAAGCTTTTATGATAACATTGTAGGGTCGAAAAAATGTTTATTGATTGAATGAATGTATTACAATCAAATTCTCTCGATTACAGAGGAAGAGGAGGTTGATTTGACTCCTCTTTTGTATGGGTTCTTGGTGGCGAGAGGATGCTTCACTCGATGCTCGAGTCGGGTTGCTTCCCGCTGACGATCGTAACCGGCCGGATGATCTAGAGGTTGTTGAAGAGGTTCTTGATCTCTCTTGGGCACACAAGTGTTGATCTCAAAAGTTCTCAAACTTTCTTTCCTCAGCTTGCCAGCCAGCCCTTTCTTCGTTGGGCTTTCAACTATTTATATGGGCTTGAGGGGTGTAACAGACCCCTATTGTCACTCTCATATGAGGGTTAATGACCCTTCCATCGTGCGAGCGGTCCAGCGCCCAGTGCGTGTTACGACAATGGCCTCGTGTTTGCTCGCAGAAGCGCCCGCGTAAGGATTGTCGATCAACAAGAAACGGGCCGGCCAGTAACGGCGAACCTCGTCGGACCAGCGATCGCGAGCGACCTCGCCTCATGGCTGGCGAGCCGTTTCGCGTCGCGAACCTCGTGTTGAGTCGAGCCTGCGCCTCTTGAGCAAGCCTTGTTCGAAGCTTGCGCGGTCTAACCGGTTGAGTGTCGAGGTTCGCGCGTGGCGAACCTCGGTTGAATGTCGAGCCTCGCTGAATGTCGAGCCTCATTGCTTGGCGAGCCTCGGTGATTGTCGAGCCTCATTGCTTGGCGAGCCTCGTCGAATGTCGAGCCTCGCTGATTGTCGAGCCTCGCTGAATGTCGAGCCTCGCTGATTGTCGAGCCTCATTGCTTGGCGAGCCTCGCTGAATGTCGAGCCTCGCTGATTGTCGAGCCTCATTGCTTGGCGAGCCTCGCTGATTGTCGAGCCTCGGCGCTTGGCGAGCCTCGCTGAATGTCGAGCCTCGCTGAATGTCGAGCCTCATTGCTTGGCGAGCCTCGTCGAATGTCGAGCCTCATTGCTTGGCGAGCCTCGCTGAATGTCGAGCCTCGGCGCTTGGCGAGCCTCGTCGAATGTCGAGCCTGGCTGCTTGGCGAGCCTCGTCGAATGTCGAGCCTCGCTGAATGTCGAGCCTCGCTGAATGTCGAGCCTCATTGCTTGGCGAGCCTGCGCTGAATGTCGAGCCTCGGCGCTTGGCGAGCCTCGCTGAATGTCGAGCCTCGCTGATTGTCGAGCCTCGCTGAATGTCGAGCCTCATTGCTTGGCGAGCCTCGCTGAATGTCGAGCCTCGCTGAATGTCGAGCCTCGCTGATTGTCGAGCCTCATTGCTTGGCGAGCCTCGTCGAATGTCGAGCCTGCGCTGAATGTCGAGCCTCGCTGAATGTCGAGCCTCGCTGATTGTCGAGCCTCATTGCTTGGCGAGCCTCGTCGAATGTCGAGCCTCGGCTTGGCGAGCCTCGTCGAATGTCGAGCCTCATTGCTTGGCGAGCCTCGTCGAATGTCGAGCCTCATTGCTTGGCGAGCCTCGTGCGAATGTCGAGCCTCATTGCTTGGCGAGCCTCGTCGAATGTCGAGCCTCGCTGAATGTCGAGCCTCATTGCTTGGCGAGCCTCGTCGAATGTCGAGCCTCGCTGAATGTCGAGCCTCATTGCTTGGCGAGCCTCGCTGAATGTCGAGCCTCGCTGAATGTCGAGCCTCATTGCTTGGCGAGCCTGCGCTGAATGTCGAGCCTCGCTGAATGTCGAGCCTCATTGCTTGGCGAGCCTCGGTGATTGTCGAGCCTCATTGCTTGGCGAGCCTCGTGCGAATGTCGAGCCTCGCTGAATGTCGAGCCTCGCTGAATGTCGAGCCTCATTGCTTGGCGAGCCTCGTCGAATGTCGAGCCTCATTGCTTGGCGAGCCTCGTCGAATGTCGAGCCTCGGCTTGGCGAGCCTCGCTGAATGTCGAGCCTCATTGCTTGGCGAGCCTCGCTGAATGTCGAGCCTCATTGCTTGGCGAGCCTCGCTGATTGTCGAGCCTCATTGCTTGGCGAGCCTCGCTGAATGTCGAGCCTCATTGCTTGGCGAGCCTGCGTGCGCTTCTGAAGAACGGTCGTAACTTTCAAACCGTGCGTCGGGTGGGCGAATTAAATATGGAAATCGACCATCTCGGCGAGGCGGAGCCAACCAAACCTACCGAAGGGTTCGGTTTGCTCGATCATTTTGCCAAATTCCTTCGGTTTGGGAGATATCGACACTTTGTCTATTTCGTAAAGTCAAGCATTGGTGAACTTAACCTTTAGGCGGGCGACTTCACTCGGATGGACCCCTAAGCTCTTCGATCATTCGAGTTCTTTGCGTAAGGATTAAGGCAATTTTCGCCTACAAAACCCCTCCAAAGTTTTGGACTTGAATGCGGTTGAATGGAGTCCGGAACACTTTGGATCTGAAGACTTGTAAGATGGTCGCCGCGACGAGCGAGGAACCTTCTAACGAACACGGTAAATTTGAATTCTTCACTGCGACTAATGATAAGCCCTCGGGATTTTAGCAAACCCCGACTATCAGCAGTTTGATGTGCCTTTACCGATTACCGTTTGAATCGGGCTAGCCATACTTTTCCCCTCAGTATGGTGAGTTTGCGAGGAGTTTCTTTTAGGCTTAGTGCTAAAACCTCCCCTCTATCCTTAGCCGTTCAAGGCGTTGGATTAGAAGATAAGGGCAAATAGCCTGGTAGGCCATCATGCGGAAATGATCAAATCGTTCAGTGACATGAAAGTATAACGATCGCGATCAAGAAGCAATCAAGTTGTTCAGTGACTTAAAAGTATAACGATCGCGATCAAAAGCAATCAAGTTGTTTAGTGACTTAAAAGTATAACAGCGGTGATTACGAATAAAATCATTTAGAGGAATGATCATGTGGGAGTAGTCAAGTCGTTCGGGGACATGGGAGTATAACGACTATGGTTGAAATAGAGGCACATCGCATGGTAGGCCACTATTGAAATGATCGAATCGTTGATGACATAGAAGTATAACGATCGCGATCAAAAGCAATCAAGTTGTTTAGTGACTTAAAAGTATAACAACGGTGATTACGAATAAAATCATTTAGAGGAATGATCATGTGGGAGTAGTCAAGTCGTTCGGGGACATGGGAGTATAACGACTATGGTTGAAATAGAGGCACATCGCATGGTAGGCCACTATTGAAATGATCGAATCGTTCATTGACATGAAAGTATAACGATCGCGATCAAAAGCAATCAAGTTGTTCATTGACTTAAAAGTATAACGATCGCGATCAAAAGCAATCAAGTTGTTCATTGACTTAAAAGTATAACGATCGCGATCAAAAGCAATCAAGTTGTTGTTGACTTAAAAGTATAACAGCGGTGATTACGAATAAAATCATTTAGAGGAATGATCATGTGGGAGTAGTCAAGTCGTTCGGGGACATGGGAGTATAGCGACTATGGCTAAAATAGAGGCACATCGCATGGTAGGCCACTATTGAAATGATCGAATCGTTCGATGACATGGGAGTATAGCGACTATGGTTG
The DNA here is from genome assembly GCA_012295165.1 of Asparagus setaceus. Taxonomy (NCBI): domain Eukaryota; kingdom Viridiplantae; phylum Streptophyta; class Magnoliopsida; order Asparagales; family Asparagaceae; genus Asparagus; species Asparagus setaceus. The sequence continues at coordinate 53,580,790 of CM022702.1, read as the reverse complement.
AAATAGAGGCACATCGCATGGTAGGCCACTATTGAAATGATCGAATCGTTCGGTGACATAAAAGTATAACGATCGCGATCAAAAGCAATCAAGTTGTTGATGACTTAAAAGTATAACGATCGCGATCAAAAGCAATCAAGTTGTTCATTGACTTAAAAGTATAACAACGGTGATTACGAATAAAATCATTTAGAGGAATGATCATGTGGGAGTAGTCAAGTCGTTCGGGGACATGGGAGTATAACGACTATGGCTAAAATAGAGGCACATCGCATGGTAGGCCACTATTGAAATGATCGAATCGTTGATGACATAGAAGTATAACGATCGCGATCAAGAAGCAATCAAGTTGTTTAGTGACTTAAAAGTATAACGATCGCGATCAAAAGCAATCAAGTTGTTTAGTGACGAAAAATTATAAAATTGCATATAAGCCTAGAAGCGCAAGCAGGTCTCGAATTTGAGTTTACAATCTAAAAACTATAGAAATTGTATTTTAGCCAGTTTACAATCCAATTCGAAATTACAATTTGGTCCCCTTGTGATATTGAAATTGCAAAATAGTTTATAATTTGCATAAATAGAATCGGTGTAGAAAGAAAACCCATAAATACTTTGTAATTTGCATAAAGCACCCTAAAGGTTTCAAAAAATACCATTAAAGTTCTTATTATAAATAATTATGTTTCTATAATTTCGAGCATAATATGCACGATGTTAGGTTCTTGGTCAACAATAAGATTTGACAAAGTAAAGCTCATTAGGATAAATACATTTAGAAGCTTTTATGATAACATTGTAGGGTCGAAAAATGTTTATTGATTGAATGAATGTATTACAATCAAATTCTCTCGATTCTGAGAGGAAGAGGAGGTTGATTTGACTCCTCTTTGTATGGGTTCTTGGTGGCGAGAGGATGCTTCACTCGATGCTTTCGAGTGGGGTTGCTTCCGTTGGCCGGGCGAAGGCTGCGGATGATCTAGAGGTTGTTGAAGAGGTTCTTGATCTCTCTTGGGCACACAAGTGTTGATCTCAAAAGTTCTCAAACTTTCTTTCCTCAGCTTGCCAGCCGGCCCTTTCTTCGTTGGGCTTTCAACTATTTATATGGGCTTGAGGGGTGTAGCGACCCTATTGTCACTCTCATATGAGGGTTAATGACCCTTTCCATCGTGCGAGCGGTCCAGCGCCCAGTGCGTGTTACGACAATGGCCTCGTGTTTGCTACGATGGCGGCCATTGCGGTGATTGTCGGTTGCTACGATAACGGCGCCCGGCTGCAGTAACGGCGAACCTCGTCGGACCAGCTGCGTGAGCGACCTCGCCTCATGATCGCGAGCCGTTTCCGCGTCGCGAACCTCGTGTTGAGTCGAGCCTGCGCCTCTTGAGCAAGCCTTGTTCGAAGCTTGCGGTCTAACGGTTGAGTGTCGAGGTTCACTGCCGGTAGCGAACCTCGGTTGAATGTCGAGCCTCGCTTGGCGAGCCTCGGTGATTGTCGAGCCTGTTGCTTTCGGCGAGCCTCGCGATTGTCGAGCCTCGGCGCTTGGCGAGCCTCGCTGATTGTCGAGCCTCGGCGCTTGGCGAGCCTCGTGCGAATGTTGAGCCTCGGCGCTTGGCGAGCCTCGTGCGAATGTCGAGCCTCGGCGCTTGGCGAGCCTCGTCGAATGTCGAGCCTGCATTGCTTGGCGAGCCTCGTCGAATGTCGAGCCTCGCTGCTTGGCGAGCCTCGCTGCTTGGCGAGCCTCGTCACGAATGTCGAGCCTCGGCGCTTGGCGAGCCTGCGTCGAATGTCGAGCCTCGCTGCTTGGCGAGCCTCGTCACGAATGTCGAGCCTCGGCGCTTGGCGAGCCTCGCTGAATGTCGAGCCTCGCTGGCGAGGCGAGCCTCGCCTAAATGTCGAGCCCGGCGCTGGCGAGCCTCAAATGCGCTTCTGAAGAACGGTCGTAACTTTCAAACCATGCGTCGGAATTGGACGAATTATATATGGAAATCGACCATCTCGGCGAGGCGGAGCAACCAAACCTACCGAAGGGTTCGGTTTCTCCGATCATTTTGCCAAATTCCTTCGGTTTGGGAGATATCGACACTTTGTCTATTTCAGAAAGTCAAGTATTCGGTGAACTTAACCTTTAGGCGGGCGACTTCACTCGGATGGACCCCTAAGCTCTTACGCTCATTCGAGTTCTTTGCGCGTAAGGATTAAGGCAATTTTACGCCTACAAAACCCCTCCAAAGTTTTCGACTTGAATGCGGTTGAATGGAGTGCGGAACACTTTGGATCTGAAGACTTGTAAGATGGTCGCCGTCGCGGCGGGCGAGGAACCTTCTAACGAACACGGTAAATTTGAATTCTTCACTGCGCCTAATGATGATGCCTCTGGATTTTTAGCAAACCCCGACTATCAGCGGTTTGATGTGCCTTTACCGATTACCGTTTGAATCGGGCTAGCCATACTTTTCCCCTCAGTATGGTGAGTTTGCGAGGAGTTTCTTTTAGGCTTAGTGCTAAAACCTCCCCTCTATCCTTAGCCGTTCAAGGCGTTGGATTAGAAGATAAGGGCAAATAGCCTGGTAGGCCATCATGCGGAAATGATCAAATCGTTCAGTGACATGAAAGTATAACGATCGCAATCAAAAAGCAATCAAGTTGTTCAGTGACGTGAGAGTATAACAACAGTGATTACGAATAAAATCATTTAGAGGAATGATCATGTGGGAGTAGTCAAGTCGTTCAGGGACATGGGAGTATAACGACTATGGTTGAAATAGAGGCACATCGCATGGTAGGCCACTATTCGAAAATGATCGAATCGTTCAGTGACATAAAAGTATAACGATCGCGATCAAGAAGCAATCAAGTTGTTCAGTGACTTAAAAGTATAACAACAGTGATTACGAACAAAGTCATTTAGGAAATGACTCTGTGGGGGTAGCTGAGTCGTTCAGTGACATGGGAGTATAACGACTATGGCTGAAATGGAGGCACATCGCATGGTAGGCCACTATTCAGAAATGATCGAATCGTTCAGTGACATAGAAGTATAACGATCGCGATCAAAAAGCAATCAAGTTGTGTAGGATCGTTGATCTAACTCAATGAAACACACTAAACACTAGAAGGGGGGTGAATAGTGTTTTATAAAAATTGCAAAGTAGATTATAAATTGCAAGGAAAGAATAGCAACAATCTCGGAAATTGAACATCACAAACACAAGAGATTTATCTTTGGTTCCACCTCCAGGTGTACATCCGGTCCCAAGCAAATCCGCTTGAGAGTTTCCACTATGATTTTGAAACCTTACAAAATCAAAGGCAAACTGTCAATTTGCAAGCCCATGCAAATGCAACACCAATTGACAAGACCATGCGGTGTAAATAATCTCTTCACCAAGAATCGCCTCTCAAACTGAGAGAAACTTCCTTTAAATAAAAGTACAAAACTCCTATAAGCCTTGAAGTGGATGTGAATGTGATTCTCACTATGGCTATAGGTTTTACTCTCTGAAATATGCCTAAATAATTAGTAGGAAATGATCAAGAACATAGGCTATTTGAACTCTAACTCTTAGGCAAAATCAATTTTTGGCCTCTTGAATTTGCACAAAGTTTGATCTTATAAGTGCAAAACTTCTTTTTGTTTTCTGTTTTCTCTATTTATAGCTCTTGAAAAGACAAGTTTTCAAACCTAAAACATACACACATGATATAAAACATCAAGTATTCAAATTTCAAACGATCGAAAAAAGCTGTCTTTGTAGTCGACTATAACTCATAGTAGTCGACTACTCGAGTCAAAAGCATGTGAAGTCGGATAATTTCTTAGTAGTCGACTACTTTGGTCATTAGTCGACTACTATGACTATTAGTCTACTACTCGACTATTAGTCTACTACTCTGTAAAATCTGAGAAACTTATATTTTTGACGTATTGCATGTAGTATTTATAAAACCTTGATTGAGCTACTAAGGGGTCAATATGAGATATATGAACTATTTAAGACTTATTCTTTATCTATAAACTTTAATTGTTAACATAGGGATTTATATTGTTAAACTCTAATGTGTGTGAATGTGTTGTGAGTGATCAAGGCTTGTACAATAATTCTAAGCAAAGAAAATGTAAAATTACATTTTGACAATTACATATATCTTCTTCTTTGCTTCATATTGCCTTGAACTCATCTTATGTCTTGAGTATCTCTTTGAATATTATTGTTGATTTAGCTCTAATCATTAAAACAAATGTTAGCATAATACACACAATATGTAATATTGTTATCATCAAACAATCATATCAAGGTCAAGATTCCTAACAAGTTGTTGATGACTTAAAAGTATAACAACGGTGATTACGAATGTTGAGCCTCGGCGCTTGGCGAGCCTCGTCGGTCGGCGAGCCTCGTCGAATGTCGAGCCTGCGGCGCTGGCGAGCCGCAAATGCGAATGTCGAGCTGGCTGGCGGCAGGCCACCTGGCCCTTAGCGAGCCTCGCTGAATGTCGAAACCTCGGCGCCCAGGGGCCTGGTGCGTGTGGGCCTCGGCTGCTGGCGAGCCGTCAGATGTCGAGCCACGCTGCTTGGCGAGCCTGCGCTGAATGTCGAGCCTGGCTGCTTGCGAGCCTCGCCCAAATGAGCCCGGCCAGCGGTTCGATGCCTGCGAAGAGCGGTCTTAAGATTAAGTATTATTGTAGCTTTCAGGCGAGTTGGGCCGAATTAAATATGGAAATCGACCATCTCGACGAGACGGAGCTAACCAAACCTACAAGGGTTCGGTTTGCTCCGGCCATTTTGCCAAATTCCTTCCGTTTGGGAGATATCGACACTTTTGTCTATTTCAGAAAGTCAAGCATTCGTGTGAACTTAACCTTTAGGCGGGCTTTCACTTCGGATGGACCCCTAAGCTCTTGATCATTAGAGTTCTTTGCGTAAGGATTAAGGCAATTTTACCGCTTACAAACCCTCCAAAGTTTTCGACTTGAATGCTGTTGAATGGAGTCCGGAACACTTTGGATACTAAGACTTGTAAGATGGTGGCGTGCGGGCGATAACGAACACGGTAAATTTGAATTCTTCACCGCAGCCTAATGATCGCCTTCTCGGGATTTTAGCAAACCCCGCCTATCAACGGATTTGATGTGCCTTTACCGACACCGCTTGAATCGGCTAGCCATACTTTTCCCTCAAGATGGTGAGTTTGCGAGGAGTTTCTTTTAGGCTTAGTGCTAAAACCTCCTCTATCCTTAGCCGCCAAGGCGCTGGATTAGAAGATAAGGGCAAATAGCCCGGTAGGCCATCATGCGGAAATGATCAAATCGCTCGCTGACATAGAAGTATAACGATCGCGAATCAAAAAGCAATCAAGTTGTTCGCTGACTTAAAAGTATAACAACGGTGATTACGAACAAAGTCATTTAGGAAATGACTCGTGGGGTTAGCTGAGTCGTTCAGTGACATGGGAGTATAACGACTATGGTTGAAATAGAGGCACATCGCATGGTAGGCCACTATTCAAAATGATCGAATCGCTCGACATAAAAGTATAACGATCGCGATCAAGAAGCAACCGTTGTTTAGTGACTTAAAAGTATAACAACAGTGATTACGAACAAAGTCATTTAGGAAATGACTCTGTGGGGTTAGCCGAGTCGTTCAGTGGACATGGGAGTATAACGACTATGGCTAAAATAGAGGCACATCGCATGGTAGGCCACTATTCAGAAATGATCGAATCGTTCAGTGACATAGAAGTATAACGATCGCGATCAAAAGCAATCAAGTTGTTGATGACTTAAAAGTATAACAACAAGGATTACGAACAAAGTCATTTAGGAAATGACTCGTGGGGTTAGCCAGAAGTCGTTCAGGGACATGGGAGTATAACGACTATGGCTAAAATAGAGGCACATCACATGGTAGGCCACTATTCAGAAATGATCGAATCGTTCAGTGACATAGAAGTATAACGATCGCGATCAAAAAGCAATCAAGTTGTTCAGTGACTTAAAAGTATAACAACAGTGATTACGAACAAAGTCATTTAGGAAATGACTCTGTGGGGTTAGCTGAGTCGTTCAGGGACATGGGAGTATAACGACTATGGCTAAAATAGAGGCACATCGCATGGTAGGCCACTATTCAGAAATGATCGAATCGTTCAGTGACATAGAAGTATAACGATCGCGATCAAAAAGCAATCAAGTTGTTCAGTGACTTAAAAGTATAACAACTGTGATCGGACTGTCAGAGGTAATTATTAACATGACAGTTATGTGGACCCACCACCCTATTGACGAGGATTGGAAGGGGAGTTTGTCAGAGGTGATTGTTAACCCGACAAGAATTTGTTGCGATTGGGGCAACTCTGAGGACTCACCATCCCATTGAAGAGGATTAGCAAGTTAATTTGTCAGAGGTGTAATATTAACATGACAGTGGGAGTGGTCCCGTCATCCTGTTTGAGAGGATGGACAGAGGAAATCTTGGGGGGAACTATCAGAGGTGATTGTTAACATGATAGTTTTAGGACCCGCCATCCGCTGAGGAGGATTGGCGAGGAATTTGGAGGAAATTAGTTATCCGATGTGACCGTTAACACGATAACTTAATGGGAGTTTGAAAGAAGACTACGGTAGTACTTTTCTAAACTTACCGCTGATAGGCATCATGATTTTGTCGCCTTCTTGATTGGTTAGGCGGTATGCTCCATTCAGTAAGCAGACTCCCACGAATGGTCCTTCCCATTTTGGCTCGAACTTCCCCTTCTTTTGGAGTTCAAAATCATGACGTCGGACGAGCGAAGTCGCCTTCCTCGAAAATGCGACATCGGACTTTCTTGTCAAATGCTTTAGAAACAGTGCAGTAAAGCTCGATATCTTTGTTGAGCTGTCGTTTTCATCCGGCATTTCAAGTTCCTCAAGGCCGGCGATGATTTTCCTCGGTTGTCATTAGGTGGATAGCGCCGGCGATGGGATTTGAATCTCTATCGGTAAAATGGCTTCACAACCATAAACCAGAATATGGGGTGGTACACAGCGGTTGTGCGAACCGTTATGCGGTAAGCCAGGCTACCCGACTTGTCGTTCAATCCTTCTTGTTTGAAGAGACCATTTTAGTAAGGATCTTGATGATCGCCTTGTTAAAAGCTTCGACTTGTCCATTATTGGTGAAGTAGTAACATTGTTGCTAGGTTCGGATTGAAATTTATCGCGAGAATCAGCGTGAAGGCATGGTGCGACAAATTGCGGACCATTATAGGTGGGCGATGCTTGCCGGCACACCATGCAGGTATATGACATGATGTTTAACAAATTTGATCACATCGCTTGTCTTGACCAATCTCAGCGGGCGGCTTGACCCACTTTGAGAAATACTCGCTATCGCCAATATGAAGCGATGTCCTTTTGAAGAAGGTGGAGAAATTGGACCGACGATGTCCATTCCCACGTTCAAATGGCGGGGCGTGGCAAATGATCAAGAACATAGGCTATTTTAACTCTAACTCTTAGGCAAAATCAATTTTTGCCTCTTGAATTTGCACAAGTTTGATCTTATAAGTGCAAAACTTCTTTTTGTTTTCTCGACGTCTTTCTATTTATAGCTCTTGAAAAGACAAGTTTTCAAACCTAAAACATACACAACAGTTTATAAACCTGCCAAGTATTCAAATTTCAAACAAATAAAACTGCTCTTTGTAGGTCGACTATAACTCATAGTAGCTTCCATTACTCGAGTCAAAACATTCCGTGAAGTCGATTTCTTAGTAGTCTAATTACTTGGTCATTAGTCGACTACTATGACTATTAGTCTACTACTCGACTATTAGTCTACTACCAGAAAATACGTAAACTTATATTTTTTGATTGTAGGCATGTAGCTTCACTATAAAACCTATTGGTCAATTACCTAAAGTCAATATGAGATATATGAACTATTTAAGACTTATTCTTTATCTATAAACTTTAATTGTTACCAATATATTGTTAAACTCTAATGTGTGAATGTGTTGTGAGTGATCAGGCTTGTACACAATTTAAGCAAAGAAAATGTAAAATTACATTTTGACAATTACGATATCTTCTTCTTTGCTTCATATTGCCTTGAACTCATCTTATGTCTTGAGTATCTCTTTGAATATTATTGTTGATTTAGCTCTAACAGCAAAACAAATGTTAGCACATAATACACACAATATGTAATATTTGTTATCATCAAAACAATCATATCTTGGGGTCAAGATTCCTAACAAGTTGTTGATGACTTAAAAGTATAACAACAGTGATTACGAACAAAGTCATTTAGAAATGACTCACACAAATTTAGTCGCTCAGTGACATGTGGGGAGTAACGACTATGGCTAAAATAGAGGCACATCGCATGGTAGGCCACTATTCGAAATGATCGAATCGTTCATTGACATAGAAGTATAACGATCGCGATCAAAAGCAATCAAGTTGTTCGGTGACTTAAAAGTATAACAACGGTGATTACGAACAAAGTCATTTAGGAAATGACTTCGGTTAGCTGAAATGCTCGTATGACATGGGGTATAACGACTATGGCTAAAATAGAGGCACATCGCATGGTAGGCCACTATTCGAAATGATCGAATCGTTCGGTGACATAGAAGTATAACGATCGCGATCAAAAAGCAACTGCTGTCAAAGGACTTAAAAGTATAACAAGCTGTGATCGGTTGTCGAGAGGTAATTATTAACATGGCGGTTATGTGGACCCACCACCCTATTGGCGAGGATTGGAAGGGAGTTTGTCGAGGTGATTGTTAACCGACAAGAATTTGCTGCATCAAGTAACTCGAGGACTCACCATCCCATTGAAGAGGATTAGCAAGTTAATTTGTCGAGAGGTGTAATATTAACATGGCGGTGGGAGTGGTCCGTCATCTGTTTGAGAGGATGGGCGAGAGGAAATCTTGGGGAACTATCGAGAGGTGATTGTTAACATGATAGTTTTGGGGACCGCCATCTGTTGAGGAGGATTGGCGAGGAATTTGGAGGAAATTATTATCCGATGTGACCGTAACACGATAACTTAATGGGAGTTTGAAAGAAGACTACGGGTAGTACTTTTGAGAAACTTACCGTTGATAGGCATCATGATTTTGTCGCCTTCTTGATTGGTTAGGCGGTATGCTCCATTCGAGTAAGCAGACTCTACCACGAATGGTCCTTCCCATTTTGGCTCGAACTTCCCCTTCTTTTGGAGTTCAAAATCATCGGCCGACAATGAGAACGAGGTCGCCTTCCTCGAAAATCGACATCGGACTTTCTTGTCAAATGCTTTAGAAACAGTGCAGTAAAGCTCGATATCTTTGTTGAGCACATGTCGTTTTCATCCGGCATTTCAAGTTCCTCAAAGGCGTCGGCGATGATTTTCCTCGGTTGTCATTCCGGTGGATAGCGCCATTGAGCGATGGGATTTGAATCTCTATCGGTAAAATGGCTTCACAACCATAAACGAGAGAATATGGGGTGGTACTGTCGATTGTGCGAACCGTTATGCGGTAAGCCCACGGGCTTTGCCCTACTTGTCGTCCAATCCTTCTTGTTTGAAGAGACCATTTTAGTAAGGATCTTGATGATCGTCTTGTTAAAAGCTTGACTTGTCCATTATGACGGGGTAGTAAGTCGTTGACGCTAGGTTCGGATTCGAAATTTATCGCGAGAATCGCGTGAAGGTATGGTGACAAATTGCGGACCATTATCGTGGGCGATCGCCTCGGCACACCATACGGTATATGACATGATGTTTAACAAATTTGATCACATCGCTTGTCTTGACCAATCTCAGCGGAGCGGCTTCAGCCCACTTTGAAAATACTCGATTATCGCCAATATGAAGCGATGTCCTTTTGAAGAAGGTGGAGAAATTGGACCGGCGATGTCCATTCCCACGTTCAAATGGCGGGGCGTGGCGGTAGGATGCAAGTGTTCGGAGGTTGGTGAAGGTAATTAGCATGTATTTGGCACGCATGGCATCGTTTAAGCGTAAACCGGCATCCCTCACCATTGTCGGCCAATAATAGCAGAGTCTCTGGCCGGTCCATAACTTGGGCCCGGTTGGTGTGCTCCACAAACACCGTCATGAGCTTCTTTCAAGACTTGCTCTGCTTCCTTAGTTGACGGACATCGGGCAAGAATCCATCATATGACCTTCTATATAAGGTCTCAGAATCGGGCATCATAGTAAAATCTTGATGCTTTCGTCGGCGAATCGACTCCCTTTCTTTTATGTCTTGGGCAATATCCCATGCAAGACATAGTCGATGATCGGGAACCGCCAGCCTGCGGCTTCAAGTGACTTAGGCTCGTCTTCAAGCTGCGAATCTGTAATGCATATTTTGGCGAAATAGTTGCCGACTAGTCACACTAACTTGCGTGCAGTAGCATTCTCAAAGTGTATGAGTCGCAGAGACGCCACAAGATCTCGATAAGTGTTCCAAACGGGCACATGATCAATGTAAAAGCTTTTAAAGGAGTCAACTAAAGTTATGGCTGGCATGATGAGGATAAGGTCCTCGTGCGACTTAGTATTCTCCTCTTAGTTGTTTCACGACTAGGCTGTGAATCCCAAATGCTTCAAGGTGCTTCCGCCTAAATGTTTGGCTATGTCGAGACCAATCAATAGCATTATACTCGCTACGTTATTGGTGCATGGTTCGATAACGACCATTTCGTGGTATCCGTGGTTTTGCGGAGATATCAATACTACCCCACTCGGCTACAGCGGGGCCGTCGAGTCGCTCTCGAGCTCGATCAAAGAACAAGCGCCATACATGTTCCTTAGAGACCAGATTAGCTTCATAAGGTTCATCAGGCATGTCTTGATACAATTCGATTTTCCCTTTCAATGGATGATTAGCCATAAGATCACACACAGCTTGACCCTTCATCGCCTTCTGAGGTTTGAAGTGAATGTCGTACTGAGATAATAACAATGCCCATCTAGCCATTCGACCATTCAACGTGCCAGGCTGGGTCATGAATACCCGTATAGGGTCAATTTTGGAGATGACGTGTATGGTCTGTCCCACTAGATAGTGCCGCATCTTTTGGATGGCGAAGACCAAAGCCAAACATTCCTTCGAATGGGAGGTATCGATACTCGGCCCCGATGTCTCTTGAGGTAATAGATTGCCTGTTCGTGGCCATTGTCATCGTCCTGTGCTAAAAGACCTGCTAACGCATACTCTGTAGCGCGGATGTAAATCAGAAAGGGCTTTCCTGATTTAGGTGCAACTAACACAGGGGGATTAGAAAGATATGTTTTGATCTCTTGAATGCCTTAGGCAATCTTAGTCCCAAATGAGCGATACACCTTTCTTCATGAGCTTGAGAATGGTTGACATTTCCCAGATAAATTGGAAATGAATCTGCGAATGTAAGCCAAGCGCCCTTGGAGACCACGAAGCTCTCGAGGCTTCTAGGAGGTGGAAGTTCTTGGATAGCTTTGACTTTATCCCGTCAGCGTATACCGGCTCATGTGACTACCTAACCCTAGGAATTTGCCACTAGACATCCCGGGAAAGACTTAGTTGGGTTCATCTTGGTGATGTGCCGCATTATCTCAAATGTTGTCCTCAAGTCGTGTAAATGATCACTTTTGTGGCGACTCTTGACCACTAAATCGTCTACGTAGCATTCTCTTGTCTTAGTAAATGTTTTGAGAAGATAGTGGTCATGGCTTGGTATGTAGCCCTGCGTTTTCAAGCGAAGGCATAAGCGTATAACGGTATATTCGGCGGTGTTGGGAAGCGGTGTGCTTTTCATCATCGGGGTGCATTTTGATCTGATTGTACCACGAAAAGCCATCCATAAAGACATCCTTTCAAACCCACCGTGTTATCGGCGATAATATCCGTGATTGGTAAAGGAAAATCATCTTTCGGACATCTTTGAATTTAAGTCTCAATAGTCAGCGCCGCGGCGGATCGTCGCTTTTCTTCAAAGCGGGTACTATATTGGCTACCCGTCGGGTGTTGAACCTCGAATGAAACACGCTTTGATCGGCTTCTCGATTTCTTTCTCAATGGCCTTCATGACTGAGGGGCAAATGCGTCGTTCTTTGTTGTTTAACGGGCTTAGCGCTGGTTCGATATTAAGGCAATGCATAGCCACTTTCGAGGGTCTAAGCGGGCATATCTTCATAACTCCAAGCGAAGACATCGATATATTCCGTACCAAAGCGATAAGGCTTTCCTTTTCTTCATTTGTCAAACTATAAGCTTATGAATATGGGCTTGGATTAGCTTCATCCCCATATCAACTTCGGACTATTTTGTCATCGGTGGGCGGTTCGTTGTTCAAAGCGATGTTCCCATTGCATTCCAAGTTGTTGATTCGGTGGATCCTCGAATAGCGGTAAGAGATCATCTTCTTGAATCTCTATTGGATCAGCGAGGTCATATTGGCCATCGGGGACCTAATTTCCTATCCTATATCAAGGCCGAATCCTGTGAAGCCGTCAGAAGATGAGTGATCGACTCACCCTCGATCGTAGCGTGCCCGATGCGGCGGCGACTCATATCCCAACCCTTTACGAGTTTTATGATAGTAATCATCGGTGGCCTTAGGGACATAGCGGTCGGATCGGTGTCGATGCCTCTCCATAGTTTAAGCCTTCTTTGTGAAGAAAGTCATACCCCATTTTCTTCATCAAATGTTAGCCGATATGAAAATTGGGGTTCTTTTCCTTTTGCTTGGGGTTGTTCCACCTCGGCTTGCAATGGTTTGTTGACTGCCCAAAGATAATGTCTTTTGATCATTGTTCCCGCTGGTATCACAAAACCGCCATGAAGAGTCATTATGCCTTTGGGTCATCATGAGCGGCGAGAGTTGGCATGTGCGATGTAGGTTGACATACAACCGTGGCGGAATTTCGACATTAAGTCGGTATGACTTTTAACACCGGTCGTAAGCTAAATCATAATCTTCATTGAAAGCGGCGATATCGTCATCGGGATCATTGGATCGATTACAAAGGGTTTTACATCATTGAACACAACTCCTTGTTGGGACTCTATGTCGACCTCATTTCATTTGTCATAGTCCTCGATCTGTGGTTCATCGGTTTGGCCCTCCTCAAGGTAGTGGGCGAGAATCGGTAAAATAATTCTCCACACCTTTGAATGGTTGCCTTTCGCGACCAATGTTTTAACCATCCCTCTTCATCTACATACTTCATGCATTGATGCAATGTAGATGGGGCGATCAAGTTTTCATGGATCGAGAATTGACCCAATAGCAAATTATAGGATGTATCGGCATCAATGGCGTAGCGGTGGCGTCGTCTTCAAGTCTCCTATCGACATCGAGTTTGATTTTGCCCAAGGGGCGAGGTGGTGGCATTGAAACCGTAGATGGTAGTCGGTTGTCGCTAAGCGATCTGTGGTATCGAGATGTTGTATAATTCTCAATGGGATGATACTCAATGCGAGATCTGGGTCAACTTGAGCTCGGTTGATCCGGACGAGCCAATGTAACGGTAAAGTATAATGGCCTATCATGCTTGGGTTCTTCACTTGCATGTCCTCAGGAGAAGGTAATGCAAGGTATTGGCCCTTGAAGACAGTGACATTGAGCAAACTTACGTTGAGCTTTACGGGAAATGGCGAGCGCCTCGTTATCCGCCAGCGCTTCTCATAAAGCTTCTACGGTAGATTGAGAGAGGCGCAAGAGCTCGAATAAAGTGATCCTCGCGGGATGTTGGAGAGTTGAGCTAAAACATCAAAGCTGGAAAGGGGCCTTGAAGTCTCGGGTGTATCCTTCCTAAGCTCTGTTGTAGCGGATCTCCCTTGTTTTGGGCTCACCAACCGGGCGCTTTGATGGTACATCAGTGCGCCTCGGGATACTCCTAGAGAACTCTTTCCCACCACGGGTAGCCAGCGGTACAAATTGTGCAATGGGGTGATTCGTTGCCGGTGGAATCATTGATTTGCTCCTTTTAAGTGGCCGAGGTGGCGTTACAAGTCTTCCCTTTGGACTTTGAAGAAGTCCATTGCTCATCGATAGCAAGTCGGGGTGAACCCACATAACTCGCCTCGCGCGGTGTAAGGACCATACCTTGTTCCTCCCGTCATTGGAGGTCAAAGTTCACAACTCGGCTTCCGTTTGAGGATCGCCTCTACTCCATCTTGCACGGAATTCGAAAAATCACCAAATTGGAGGGTGACCATGTTTGCGGACACCTTCTTGATCCTCTCGCGAGTCATAACACACCTCTAACAAGACTTGGATCTTGTCCTTCAAAGCGTAGCATGACCACGTCGGTGGTGTACCATTCGATGGTACATGCGATATTTTGGATCATCCGTCCTTGAAGCTTCTTAGGCTTCCTCATTTAGGAGCGTGATCTTGTTCATTTTGAGTAAAGTTTTAAGGATTGGTATGACCTGGTCATCCTTAAAGTCATACTTCCTCGAGGGCGGTATCAAAACATTCGATTTACGCTTGAAGGGTCTCGAAGTGGGTTGGGTCTCCACGGCCAAAGTCTCCTTCCTTCTCGACGCTGGGGAATAAAATTGTTACGATTACCCCTTTTATGGCGAGAATCACGGGGTTCCTCGGCCCGATCCTCATAAGCATGTTCTCAACTTGCTCGCCTGCCTCACCAATTCTCTCCAAGAGTGTGCTTCAAGCGCACCCATCTTTGAAAGTATGTTGATCGAGAGGTTGGCTCGCACATCCGATGAATGTAAACTTAGAGGCACGGTCGGGAGTGCAAAGACGATTCAAATCGCTGACGAACGTGGCCGACAGACTCGCTCTTCTTTTGCTTTTCGACCCGACAAAGTGGCCATAGACACCTCGGTGTCATCATCGAAGAATCGGGCCATAAAAGCCTCGCACATCTTTCCAAGAGCGATAGAACCGGGCTCTAACCTTGAAACCATTGAAGGCGACTCCTTAAGAGTGCTAATGAATAACGGGTCATGATAGGATCGTTACCGTTATATGCCGGTTTGCGCTTGGAAGTAATAGATGTGTTGCGACGGAGAGCTTTTCGTCGGCGCACTAAATTAAGTGGCTTGAATTTGAAGGATATGGGACATCATCCCATTCTATAGGGTATGGCCTTGCCACTGACTCCTTAGATTGTCCTTGGAGTTTCGTCGGCCCTTTTGGAAATCCCGCAACATATGATCCTGCTCTTTCGTGCGGATTGATTCGCTTAGATGACATTGAGTGAACATCATGATCCCCGTCGTAGCCTTCTTGCTTCGATCCGGATCCTCCTTCGTCCATCTTCTTCTTGCCCACAACTTTCTCCATCATCATCTCTAAGCGTCTGATAGATTCTTGTTGCGCAAGAATAGTAGCTTGTTGCTCTTCAATTCTTCGTGTCATCTCTTCTTCTCGTTCGGCCATGAGGACACTGGCCTGATCACTGAAATCAGTATTTGAAGGTTGAGATGTAGCGATGGCAGAGTTCTCCAATTCTTCAGAAGGACCCCCAGCCAACTGGCTATAATCAAACGGGATTGCCGCCCTAGTGCGAAGACGGGTGCTTCGATAGGCGCCTTGACTATTGATTAATGCGCCTCGTAAACCTGGGGAGTACTCGGGGTCAGACGATTCAGGACTGCTTATCGGGGTCTTGCTCCCGCTCCTCCCAACCATGTTAATGGTCACTCCATGACCCTCGCGGGCCGCCTGCCTTTTACGGTGGAACCGCCTTCGTCTAGTTGACGGGTCAGATAACCGCTCAAAAACCGAAGGCTGATGCGTTGATGAACATTGGGCGCGCATCGCAGAGATGAGCTTCTCACAGCAGCAGTGAGACTGCATTTGATTGGCATCGCGCTTGCGTGTGAGATAATCACGGAGATCGGAAGTGGGTGTACCCCCAGTTGATTCCGAAAAATGAGCCTCGCGTGAGAGGGGCTTCCCGAGTCGAGTTTGGCGAACCTGGCGAGGTTGCCACTTCCCTTGGCTCTGGCGGCGAAGCTTATGGCGAGGTTAAGCCATCGGCGAAGTTCATCGGCTCGGCATGGACCTCATGTTGGCGAGGTTCGTCATTCGGCTTGCCATGATGAGGTTGTCAGCAGGCGGCGTTCATCCGTTCTTTGGCGGATCGCTAAGCGAGGCGAGGCTCGTCTCTTTTCAAGGGACCTCGCGTTGTGGCGAGGTTCGCCACTGGCGAGCTCGTCACTTCTTGAGGACCCACGTTGTAGGCGAGGTTAGCCACTTGGGCGAGGCTGCGGCATGGGCGGCGTTAGTCTTGTGGGCGAGGTTCGCGGTAGGCGGCCTTCGTCTTGTTTGAATGAACCTCTTGATGATGGCGAGGTTGGCTTTCTTCGGACGATAGTGGAATCCGTCCAACGAGACCAAAGCTTCGAGCACATCGGGCGAAGCTGGTCACGACATTGTTCCGCGCCACGGATAGGGAACCGTTAGTAGGATCGGTCTCCCCATAGGCGAGGCGAGGCTCGCCGAAGCCAAAACGGCTAACAACATCGAAGTTGACTTGGGTTGCTTAACAACCCACTTCTTAACCTGGCGGCTAGCTTTTGGAGCCTCGTCCTTGAGAGGCGAGGCGCTCGTCGAGTTCACTCGAGAGGATTCAACAAAAGCCACGGGGCTGAAGTCTCATCTGAGACTTCGGCGACAACTGGCGTGCCTTTCTTGGGCTAGATGCCCGAGGAGAGGAACTCCTGCACTTACTCGATCAAATTCAATGACCAAGGTTTGAACCTCGGTTCCAGCTGCAACTTTGTCGATTGTGCCACCACCGGTTCATCGGAATGAATGGTTGCTCCCACCGTGTCGCCATCTTCAGAGGGTCGAAAAAATGTTTATTGATTGAATGAATGTATTACAATCAAATTCTCTCGATTACAGAGGAAGAGGAGGTTGATTTGACTCCTCTTTTGTATGGGTTCTTGGTGGCGAGAGGATGCTTCACTCGATGCTCGAGTGGGGTTGCTTCCGTTGTGATCGAGCCAAAGGCTGCGGATGATCTAGAGGTTGTTGAAGAGGTTCTTGATCTCTCTTGGGCACACAAGTGTTGATCTCAAAAGTTCTCAAACTTTCTTTCCTCGGCTTACCGGCCGACCCTTTCTTCGTTGGGCTTTCAACTATTTATATGGGCTTGAGGGTGTAGCGGCCCCTATTGTCACTCTCATATGAGGGTTAATGACCCTTCCCATCGTGCGAGCAGTGCGTGTTACGACAATGGCCCGTGTTTGCTACGATGGCGGCGGCTGCGGTGATTGTCGGTGCTACGATAGCGCGGCGCTGCGGTGGCGGAACCTCGTCGGACCAGCGATCTGTGAGCGAGCCTCGCCTCATGATTGGCGAGCTTCGTTTCGCGTGCGAACCTCGTGTTGAGTCGAGCCTGCGCCTCTTGAGCAAGCCTTGTTCGAAGCTTGCTTGGTCTAACCGGTTGAGTGTCGAGGTTCGCTGCGTGGCGAACCTCGGTTGAATGTCGAGCCTGTTGCTTGGCGAGCCTCGGTGATTGTCGAGCCTCGCGCTGGCGAGCCTCGCTGAATGTCGAGCCTCGGCTGCTTGGCGAGCCTCGGTGATTGTCGAGCCTCGGCTGCTTGGCGAGCCTCGCTGAATGTCGAGCCTGTTGCTTGGCGAGCCTCGTGCGAATGTCGAGCCTCGGCGCTGGCGAGCCTCGTGCGAATGTCGAGCCTCGGCGCTTGGCGAGCCTCGTGCGAATGTCGAGCCTCGGCGCTTGGCGAGCCTCGTCGAATGTCGAGCCTGTTGCTTGGCGAGCCTCGCTGAATGTCGAGCCTCGGCTGCTTGGCGAGCCTCGCTGAATGTCGAGCCTCGGCTGCTTGGCGAGCCTCGTCGAATGTCGAGCCTCGGCGCTTGGCGAGCCTCGTCACTTCTGAAGAACAGTGTAACTTTCAAACCGTGCGTCGAATTGGGCCGAATTATATATGAAATCGACCATCTCGGCGAGGCGAGCCAACCAAACCTACCCAAAGGGTTCGGTTTGCTCGGTCATTTTGCCAAATTCCTTCGGTTTGGGAGATATCGACACTTTTGTCTATTTAGTAAGTCAAGCATTGGTGAACTTAACCTTTAGGCGGGCGACTTCACTCGGATGGACCCTAAGCTCTTACGCTCATTCAGGAGTTCTTTGCGTAAGGATTAAGGCAATTTTTACTGCCTACAAACATTTCATTGTTTACTTACATGATAAGACTAGCTCAAATTTGTTTTTTTGCTCGAGATATATTCCAAATTATGTGTGTCAAGTTAGTAACTCATCGATAAGACTTTCATGATAACATTTCATTAGGGTAAATACATTTAGAGAAGCTTTTATGATAACATTTCATTGTTTACTTACATGATAAGACTAGCTCAAATTTTTTTTGCTCGAGATATATTCCAAATTACGTGTGTCAGGTTAGTAACTCATCGACAATTTGTATGCTTCAATTATGATCATTACAGTTCAATGTCCATATATATTTGTAGAGTAATCACTTGGTTTTCCTTTGTAGAAATTTATTCTCGGTTTTGGATTGCATAATCACTACATAACAGTTTTAGCATAAGCGATCTTACTCAAAACTACTTCAAACTAATATTGAGTTTGATTTGTTTGCTGCGTTAACATATAAAGGATCTCTCTATAATATTATCATGAAACATGTACAGATAAGTGTACAAATAAGAAAGAAATATGACAACACTTGAAGATAAAATGAGTTTTAAGTGATAATAAAAGGTGACAAAAATAATAATTAACTAACATGCTACAATATGTAAGGTATTACAAAAAGACAAAAAGTTTTATTAGTTACTCAAAATAAAAAATTTCACAACTACACAAAGTACACTTGCCTTTCAAAAATTAAAACAACTAAACAAATGGCCTTTCAAAAATTAAAACAATTAAACAAAATTTATAAGCCCTTAAAAGTTTTAAAATTTATAATTTACACCCTCAAAGTTTGAAAAATTATAGAAAACCCCTCAAAATATCATAATAACAAAAACATCATGAAATTCTAGAATTCTAAAAGTTGCCAACACCATTGATAAAACATCACAATTACAGATCATCTTTGGTGATAATTTAAAATTGAAAAAAAAACACACAAAGTTTCAAATTTGTAAAAAAATGTCAACATTTCAAAATTGCAAAAAAACCTAAAATTTAAAATTTATGTCTAATACTAAAAATCGAGAATTATCAACAGGCCCTTGAAGGTATAATTTTTACACAAAATAACCCAAAGTTTCTAAACTTATAAAAATAACCTCAGTGAGTTCAAACCTAGAAGTGTCCTAAAGTTATAAAATTTGAGACAACATGAAATACAAAATTAGTAGCACCTAGTGACAATTTAAAATTTGTAAAAAACAGCTCAAAGTTTTAAAAGTTTTAAAAGCAACACCTCTAAAGTTGAGAATCACACCAAACCCTAAAATTTAAAAATTATACAAATAAAAGAGAATTATTTAATATTATTTTATTAAAATATGTAAATTTAACTTTCAATTTAAGATTTTCTTGGCCCTTTTAGTATCTTAAAATAATCTAAGTTGATGTTGGTGAAAAAATAGAAATAATATTAGATTAAAACATCCAGTTAAGGTATAAAGTTTGAAAAATATATTAATAGATTAAAGAAAATGTTACTATATAAATTAAAGTAGCTGAATATAATTTTACTCCAAATTGAAGAAGCATTTCTATGGAAGATACAAGAAAGTTTAGTAAGTACTTATTATTTTCATACTTTAATCTTCAATAAAAGGAAACATAAATTTATAGAATCATAAACTTATTAAATAATTACATGAGATGTTCTTGAAGGCCACTAAACATAAGATTTATCTTATGATTATCTCAAATTAGCGGGGAAATAAGCATATCATCATAAAGAATATCAACAATATGTATCAATCCAAAGATACAACTTACTAAAGAAATAATAGTACGACAGTAGAACGAGCATACCTCTATATTACAAAATAAATAAATAATATTATATTTTAATCTAATATTAAGGGTTATTTAGAAGAAGCTACCAAAACAAAGGATCTCCATCAGTGGTCTTTATAAATGTAAAAAGTTTAAATTAGTGATAATATCACGGACATCATAGAATTCGATCACAGTACAATATTACCAAACCTACTCTCATCCACACGATTAAATCTAACTAAAATTTACAAATATACAACCACAAAATTCCACATTTAAGTCAAAGATAACTACCATTTTAAATAGACTTGAGCCACGGTCTACGCTTGCAAATGCTACAACAAGAAGGTGGATAAAAATGTTAATAGCGAGTGTCTAAATGATAAATATCATAGCATCGTTGATGACTCGATACCAAGGTTAAGTAATATCTTTTTATATAACAATATCAAATTTTAATATTAACATATAATCTAGAAATCAACAATGAAAACTTCATGTTTGTAGTTGAGATTCTCATGTAAAATAGCACGAAAAATACAAAGACAACATCATTTAATGCAATAGAAACTCTTATTGGATGCACAATTAAAGAATTCATTACAGAGAAAAAAGAGGTAATTTCTAACTCTATTTAAGTAATAAGTTTGAATATCAAAAAATATTCCTACATATGATGTTAACCTTTGTTCTCATTAAAATAGAAAAAAAAATTAAAAGATAAACAAGTCAGTAGGAAATTTAATAGCATAAAAGTCTAGCTTCAACCTAATATTATAATTAATGTGACGATGAAGGCATTATTGTATAAGTGCCTTGGAAAAAGATAACTATGGAGAAGGATTGATCTTAGTTCAATTAAATATGAAAAAGAAGGAATAAAGGATAATATATTTTTTGAATATTTTATAGTAAAGCTTAATTTTTGAGTAAAATTAGGAATCTTTAGAAGGGATTTTCATGCAAAATTTTTAATATGCTTATGTGAATGTTTTTGTCATATAAATTATTCTAGAGTTATCATTAATCTTTAGTTTTATTTTTTATTTTAAGTCTATTAATAATTAAGATGTCTTGTAGTCTTGTGAAAAGTATGTGCTCGTCTTTGAGCTTATACAAACCATCTTAATATTAAGTATTTAGTTAAATTTTTATTAACACATCAACAATGTATTATTGTATTTTTTCAAACTTAATACTACATTTAATGACTAAGATAAAGAAATTGGAGATCGATTATTTAATCAGATAAACAAGTGTGTTACATGAAGTTTGATATATACAAATTTTAAAAAAATAATATTGTGTATGCAAGTATATAAAAGTATATTGATCCCAGTTTAACACACAAATTTATTTCATAATTTTTTTATAATGTTTAAATAAAATTTATGGCAAATGTAATAATCCATGTTTTAAAGATTTCAACTCAAAATGAATCGATTTATTTTATAGTAAGAAAATAAATAAAAACTAAATAATTTTGATATTTAACCACGTGCATTGCACGTGCACAAGAACTAGTAAATCAATAAATGAGGGTAATAGTAGCTTAAGTTTGTCATGTAAGAGTTACATGGGAATATTCCTTGGAATATTCCTATGTATGAAGAATAAAAGGTACCAACTTGACTGACGGTGGATAATTTATGGTATTTTATTGATACAAAATATAATTTATGGTATTAAAGTGTCAGAATGGGTAACCTATATGGTATTTAAGTGATATTAACCCAAAAAAAAAATGGCTCAAGGCCGCTATTCTTCCACTCAGCTTTTAGATGTCTCTCACTGTGCGAGGCTTGAACATCCCTTCAATGGCAACTATCTTCTCCAATTCCTCGTTGGGTTATCATGAAATCAAGGAAAATGCCTAATTGAATCCTGAAGGTGCACTTCGCAAGGTTGAGCTTCATCTGGGATTGGCGAAGAACAGAGAAGGTTTCTTTGAGATCCGCAACGTAGGAGTTAGCCTATTTGGACTTCACCAGGATGTCATCCACACAGGGCTCCACATTGCAACCGAATTGATCTTTAAAGATCTTGTTGATTAACGTCTGATAGATTACTCTTGCATTCTTAAGGCTGTAGGGCATTACTTTGTAACAAAAGGTACCCTGATCCGTAATGAATGAAGTCTTCTCTTCGTCCTCTTCCACCATCTTTATTTGATTGTAGCATGAGAATGCATCCATGAAACTATGCATTTGGTCAGCACTGTTGTTGACTAGCTGATTGATCCGGAAGAGGGGGTAGCTATCCTTGGGACAAGTTTTGTTGAGGTAAGTGAAGTCGACGCACATCCTCCATTTGCCGCTAGTCTTTTTGACCAGTACGATATTGGATAGCTACTCGGGGTATTGAACTTCTCGGATAAAACTAGCTTTTAGCAGTCGGTCGACTTCTTCCACAGCTACCTACTGCCTCTCGAATCTAAGAGATATTTTCTTCTGTCAGACCGGCTTGCTATGTCGGTCGATAAATAACTTATGAGTTATGAATTCTGGGGCAATTCCTAGCATATCCTCAAGTCTGAATGCCAAAACATCTATGTTGGCGTGAATGAACACAATGAATGCCCCTTGCTGCAACTTTGTTAGCTCTAACCCAATCTTCACCTTCTTGGTTTCATCAGGGCTGAGCTGAATTTCCTCTAATTTCTGCACAGGAGTGGTTCGCTCCCTCTCTTCATCTCTGCCCTTTATAGAGAGCAGATAGCAGGATCTGACTTCTTACATATTACTTCGCACAAGGTTGACCCCTTATGGAGTTAGGAACTTGATTATTTGGTGGTAGGTGGAAGGAACAACTTAGAGGTCGTTCAAGAAAGTCCTCCCGAGGATGACGTTATAGGCTGATTTAACATCCATCACAATAAACTAGACCTGAATCATGGACTGGCGAGGATAGTCACTGACTACCATAATTACGGTAATCTCTGGTTGAATCGAGTGACCCGAGAAGCCTACAAGGGGACTTGGGCAAGGTCGTAGATGGGATTTGTCAACTCCCATATGGTTGAATGTGTCCATGAACATGACATCTGCAGAACTTTTAGTGTCCATCGAGATCCTCTTGACCTAGAATCCATCAATTTGCATGGAGATGATGATGGGGTCATCATGGAGTGTCATCATGCCTTTCAGGTCGGCGTCACTAAAGGAGATGGGCTGATCTACTTTGAGCTTTTTCTCACAAAGATTCATCTCTAATGCTCATCAGGCATACCTCTTTCGAGCATTATTTGATATTTCCCCTGCAGCAGGGCCACCACTGATGGTGTTAATGGTGCCTTTGTGGCTGGCCTCCTTGCTGATCATTCTGCCAGTTCAGACAAGGTGACCTTGACCTAGATCTCTTCTCTCTAATTTCTCTCGGGCTGGCTCTTCCTTGTCATGATTGGCAAGGAACTTCTTCAACAGACCTCTCTGAATGAGGTCCTTAATATCTCTACACAGGATTCGGCAATCATCAGTGTTGTGGCCATGGTCCTTGTGGTATTAACGGTATTGTCGGATATCCTTATTTTGAGGGTTTGATCTCATAGGAGACGAGACCTTGATAAGGTGTCCCTGCTTCTGGATCAAATGCAACGCTTGCGAAAGGGGGGCATTGAGGGCGAGCGAGTATCGGTTTCCTCGTAGTCTCCTTTCTCTGGTCTCTTCTGTCGACTCAGCTAGATCTTCGACTTCTGCGGCTTCCTGTCGGGCCGCCTTCTTATGGGTGTAGCTGTCCTCTGCGTTCATGTGTGAACGGACTCTGGCCATGAGCTGGTCAAAATTGGTCATGGGTTGCATAAGAGAATTAGGCAATTTCTCATCCTCCAGACCTATGATGATCGCCGCCATGGCGACTATATTGCTAGAGTCTTCCGCTTCCAAGCACTTAGCTTGGAATCTTTCAAAATACTCTCTTAAGGTTTCTCCGGTCTTTTGCTTGATCTGCAATAGGAGAGCGGAGGGTGCCTTCTGTTTTGTATCTGCCAGAAAGTGGTTCACAAATTCATGACTAAATTGTTCGAAGTTGTGGATGGATCTCTTCTCCAGAGAGTTCCACCACATCTTCGCACTACCACTGAGGGTGATAGAAAAGGCCCTACAAATGATCGGTTGGTCACATGCTGCATGCTTATCATGTCAAAGAAATTTTGTGCGTGTTCGGCTGAGTCACCTTTGCCATTGTATTTCTCAATGTGGGGCATCTTAAATTTAGGGTAGGAGGCGTTCAGATGTCCTCCGAGAGAGGAGTAATTCTCCTGATGATGTCGACCATCATCTTGTATGTTCGATCATAGCCATAAGCTAGATGGACCGTAGAGGGGCCACGTTGCTCGGGTTTGGGTCGTATAGGTGTGTCTTACACCTCGCGACATCGCCCGTGCAGTCGGAGTTAGGCTGTGGCTTGAGCTTTCTCCTGTCACCTCTATGTGAGGCAGAGGTTGTCGTGGATCAGCGACAAAGCGGGTTTGCTGCGATGGTTGGGGGTGGTTTCCCTAACCCACTCCTCTTACTCTTGTCGCTGGTGCTGCCCTTCATGGAGAGAGGTGGCAAGCGATGGAGGAGATTGAGAGGGAAGAACGCGTCTGAGAAGTTTGTTGGTGAACGAAGCGAATTGCTGTTGGAGAGATTGAGCTATCCTTTAGGTAGACTCATCCAACTGGGCCTGAGTGAGATAGCTGAAGTTGGAAGATTCTCTAAGAGTGTTTGAATTTGGAATCGTAGAACGGTTAGAATCAGCCATTTTCTCAAAGGGAGAAAAAGAGGCCCCGTGGTGGACGCCAAACTATTTATGTCAGAACGTTGATTGTATGGGTTATTTGATATTTAGAGGCGTTTAAGGTCCCTTCATCTTCCTTGATAGCTGATAAGTCAGGAGGAAGTAGATTCCTGCTCAAGAAACAACAGTCAGAGGGCCGGAGTTTGTTGCTCTGGCGTGCCCTCCGACATTCAAGTTAGTGATAGATTAAGCAAATTTACATAATCTAGTTTCAGGGAGTAATTTAGCAGTTTTTTGCATACTTTCAAATAGTGGAGATTGCCCACTATTTATAGAGGGTTGGTAGGGGCACATTGGTAATTTGACCAGGTTGGTGCAGTCGGCTGATAAGACCGTACTTTATACATGTCGGCAATCAGTTGAATGAGTCACCTTCGCGTTTAATGGAACAATGACAGAACAGCTGAAGTGCTGGCGTGGTCCGAGGAGTCATAACTTCGGCTCGAAAAGTCATAATGACTCTAACTCAACATTAAATGTGAGTGATTGAAGCGAAGTACGACTGTTGAAGCTGGTCGTCTCTTCATTCAAGACATTCTCTAGCGAGGGTCTGAGTAGAAGATGCCTCTCGGACTCAGCTTCTTTTGGCGTACCCCTGCTCGAAGATGCATTTCATCTCGAACTTGGGATGCTAGGAGGGTCGGTGATGCTCTCACCCGGGTCGGGCTTTCGGATTAGTAGGACTTGGCCAATTAATTATGACACGTGTCCGACTCTGCAGAGTTCATCAGACTTGGTAATTCTCAGGATACAACACTACCCGATTCATTGCAATAATTGTGCATAAAAAAGAAGAAAAACTTTGGACCGCTACTCAAAATTCAAGCTGGCCTAATGTTGTCATTTCTTTAGCGCATCATTATTGTCATAGATCATGCTTGCTGCATACTTTGCCTTTTGTGGTTTCGCATAGTTCGGGAATGAGATGCATTAGTTTGTAGTATGAAATGACAAAATGAGATGCCTTTTTTGGCTCTATGATATATTACGTTATTATTGGGCAGTACAACTTCACGTAGAAAAGAAGGAAAGTTTTAACTATTTGGGATACTTTTTCTACCTCAAGATGGATGCTAATTTATTGACTTTTCCCGTGCAATTGTAACAAATACTCAAATTAACAAAATGTTACAATTAAACAAAAGTTACAAAATCATGATAAATGTATAATTGAAAATTAAGTATCCCGGCTCGTTGGAAAATATTGTTAATAATTTCATATAAGCATGTATTAAAAGTGTGTTAATTGAAAGCGTGTTAATTGAATGTAATAGTAGAGAGAAATTCCGAAGAAGCACTTTCAAAGAAAAGAAAATATGATTTAACTTACAAATTCCAACTACCATTACAATTGTAATTTCTCACAAACTGAAAATTTCAAACTTAACATGGAATTGGATTTGGATAGTACAACTTCAACATCTGTGTTCATGTTCAAAGGACGACACTATAATGGTGATACTGTGGGAAA
This sequence comes from Asparagus setaceus, assembly GCA_012295165.1. Lineage (NCBI taxonomy): Eukaryota > Viridiplantae > Streptophyta > Magnoliopsida > Asparagales > Asparagaceae > Asparagus > Asparagus setaceus. The sequence continues at coordinate 53,554,640 of CM022702.1, read as the reverse complement.
AATAATACGACAAGAGAACATAAAATATATCATTTTCGAAGAGAATCGACAAATATTTAACTTACAGATTGCTCATTTTCTTCAACCTTTTGCTTTCCTATAATACCAATTTCAAGAAGAAGAAAAAATCATAAATTACAAGGATAATATGATCACAAATGCTATCATCTCACACACATCACCCTTTCAAAACTTCTCTAATTTGACTACTAACACTCTTCCTAAATGCCTCAAAAGGAATGCGCTCAAAGACCTCAGCTCCAAAGGAGAAGAGAAGGGCGTCTCTTGCTGCTTGCAAGTCTATGCCTCTTGCTTGGAAATAGAAGAGCTGGTCTTCTTCGAGATCGCTGACCGCTGCTCCATGGGAACATTTCACGTCGTCGGCGATGATCTGCAGGTTTGGTTTCAGGTTGACTGTTGCATTCCGTGTTAAGAGAAGAGATCTTGTTAGTTGCCCAGCATCAGTTTGTTGAGCAAATCTGTGGAATGTACACGGAGAGATGCCCGAAAAAATCCATGGTCAAAGTAATGGCATGGACTGTTTAAGAAAAATTATATTTCACAAAAAACCCCTGAACTTTGGGGGTTTGCACAAAATTCCACAGAAATATATAAATCAGAAGGAAAAAAACCCCATGAACTTTCAAAATTATACTAAAACCCGTTGAACTGTTGTGAGTTATCATAACGAGAGTTAACGAGTAAGAAGTTTAAGACTATGTTTTTTTTTAAAATTATTACTTTGCTTCTTACCTACTCTTACCCGAAAGGATAAAAATAGATGTTATTTTAGAAGATAGGGATAAAACTATCCAAACTTTGTTACATATCTACCTGAGAACTTTAAGTTACTCTCATAAGTCATCACTCAGGTACTTAGTGAGACCTGTCCAATGGATTTTTCTATGATTTATGAAGTTCGGAGGTTTTGTGAAATTTAAGAAAAGCCACTCAGTAGCATTTTGTTATTGTAGTTGGAGTTCCATACCATTCCAAAAACATTCAAACTCCAAATGAGTTACCATTCGAACCACATTCAAATTCCAAATTTTAGTTGTGTATCGTTGTAACTCTAAAAAGTTATAGCAACAGTAAAATACCTTTAAAAAAAACGGTTTCACTTGCAAAAGTGGAGTACCTGTTAACCTTTATGTTCCCATCAAAAACAGCCCGTCCTGAGGAGTGAGACACGATGCACTTGTGAAGCTGACGAGAAACACCTCTAGGATGATCCAAGACTAATCTACTATGCAAATCTTGTATCTGGTTACTTTGAGCCACATGAAATGTTGACAGTTCTGTCACTGTGTCGGGGCCTAGCTGTTGGATATGAAGATTATGCCTGCTCAATTTTCCGCCGGTACTTATCTCAACAAGCTCATAAGTACTTGATGCTTCCTGCACATAATTTATATTATAAAGTTTTAAGTCCTCAAAACTGTAATACCTTTCAACATCAAAAGCTACAATAGTTAATGTTTCTACATTTTCTGAGTAATTAATAGATTAAAGCCGGAAAAAATAATGTGATGAGAATTAATTTAATAGCTTGCTTCTAGGGTTTTCTACTGCATGGGCTGGATCTCAGAACCCCAAGACTCAGCAAGATGACTTCAATAACCTTCCTCAAGCCTGATTTTGACAAAATACGTACATATCCATTGAAGCCACATTCAGGCTTGGGCTGCACATACTACATAGAGAGAACCATGCCTTAACAATTCATTTATCCAAGGAAGAAATACAAAAGGGGAAACTATTAACTCTGTTTGTGATAACCCTAGAGTAATAGTACCTCGATCTAGTACCATCACCAGAAAGAGAGAAAAGCAAAGCATTTGGTTGTAGACAACTCACTATCTTGTATGAGGCTGACATGTGCTGGTTACAGATGCTTTCTGACCAAAAACTAGTGTGGACTGTTCTATAAACCAATTAGCACGGGAAGCTTTCTGAAGCAATGACATTCCATTGGGTGTATCAACAGCTACTATACTTAAGGAATTTTGAATAGAATGCTTGTTTGCTTTAAACTTTCAGCTTCAATTTTTATGAACTCTATCTATGGTGTCACCTAAGATATGAAGGTATCAAGCCTACAGACTGATGACGAGGACATAACCCAAAAGGGTTCTTCCAATGCAGAGAATGGCGGCTTTTAGTTGGCTACATTCTTGATACTCTACTTCCACCAGTCAGTGTCTTTGTTCGTTACGAGTTTTTTTTCACTGCATCCAGTCTAAAGCTACTCAGTTGGAATCATTTCTAATATTTGCACTGACTGGACGACAATCATACAGTTGCTTTTCTTTCTGTGGGTCGTTAACTTGTGTCTTTCTAACAGCAGAATCACTATTTTAACTGATAGTATTGCCCCCATTTAGTACTCTGTTTCATCATCAAGGGTGTGCTTTGCACAGTTAATACAGTTATACATATAACAAGTGTTCATAAGCTTGAATAACAATACTCTAGAACTCCAATACATAATCCAAGGCATACTCTTTTCATTCATCAACATCATAAAAATTCTTATTGAAAAACAATTACCTGCAGCGTAAACGTCCACTTGATATCGCCGAATTCACCGACTGCCTCTGCAAATAGGTATCACGAAACCCTCGCCCCCTTCTCGACCACCACCTCCACCACCGAATTCCCCCAATAACACTTCCCCTCGCTCCCATTCACCCCCAAATGCTCCTCCACAATCCCCACCTCCGCCCCCTTCTCCGCCACCACCAAAACCCTCGGGTTCGAAACCGGCAACCTTCCTCCCCAACCTCACCCCCATCATAACAAACCCTCACATGCACCGGCTCCTCGAAACCCTGACCCCGCCGGCCGAAACCACCGCCACGTCGGCCGCCCCAACCCCATTCAGATCAAAGAACACGTCCCCGTCGACGAGCTGCTCGCCGAGGAGAGCGGCGGCCTTGTGGTTGACGGGGAGGTCCCGGATGCTGCCGGCGAATGCGCCGGCGGGGACGGCGGGGGAGGAGACGACGTGGCCGTTGAGAATCGTGAGGGTGTTGGGGAGGATAGAAGTAGGGTTTGGATCCGGGGACTGAGAGGGGGTGATTTGGGATTGTTTGAGGTAGGAGGTGTCGGTGAATCGAAAGGGCTCGAGCTTGAGCTTGGGATCGGGCCAGGGTTTGGAGAGAAGGGATTCGGATGAGTGGTCTCTGAGAGATTGGAGATGGGGTAGGGTTAGGGTTTGGGGGAGGGAGTCTTCTAGGGTTTCGGCGAGTTGGAGGACGAAGGGTCGGAGAAAGGGCGAGGTGAAGGAGGGTAGGGTTTGGGTTTGGGTTTGAGGTTTGGGGAGGTGAATAGGGGGAGAAGGAGACCGCCATTTTTGAGGTTTTCGAGTTTTAGGGATTTTAGTGGTTGGTGATTGATGAAGACGACTTGAGGAGGGTGAGGGCGGTATTGGTCGGGTTTGGGTATGGGAATTGGTGGATCCAAACCCGCTAGAAACATGATAAGTGTGCTTGTTTTTAGCGGGCGTGGACCCAAACCCGCTTCGAACATCTACATAGCTCACGTCGCTTTCGTTTCGGTCAAACCCGGCGACGTTCACGTAGTCTACGTAGATGATCGAAAATGTTAAGATCTAGAGAGTTGATATGAAATGGGCTAAAACAATGACATTTTTAAGCGGACCAAATGATAATATAATATTTTAAATAGTTAAAATTTCTGATAAAACATAATTGTTGAAAAGAAATGACAAGGCGTAATTTTCATCGGAGATCAGTTTTCGGCCAGTTCCTCACATGCTTCTTGTGATTTGTAAAATCGTTTATTCTCTTCGATGTGGCGGGGACTTGCCCTAGTTTGCAAAATTCCACCAATCAACACCCAAATTATGGTTTATCATTCAATTAATTGAAAATAAACACCATATTAATCATCATTCTCCAAAAAATCAAACCCACAAGAAATCTCTCAAAGTTTGAGAGGAGTCTCACCTTGCTCTGGTGACGCAGTGCTCGATCATTAGTCCTCACTAGAGATTCTCTCTTCTCTCAAGTCATATTCAAGATCGAGAAATTCTTGCAAAAGCTCTCCTCCAATGCACCCTCTCGTTCAAGTTCTAAAAAAGGGTGAATTTGGCTAATTTGAGGCGATGAGATTTTAGGCGTAGTTATTTCTCTCTCCAACCCGTATGCCACGTCATTCCCTATTGTTCAACTTCACCACAATGATCAGCAGCAAGCATGTGGGGAACTTGGCTAGAAAATTGATTCGATGAAAATTATGGGTCTTGTTGTTTCTTTTGAATAATTATAAGATCTTATTGAAACCGGAGCTATTTAAAATACTATATTGTCATTTAGGCCCATTTAAAATGCCAATCGGTATTTTAGCCATATAAAATGTGTGCTTTTCAAACTAAAAATAAAAATAAAAATAAATGTTTAAAAAATGAGAAGAAGAAGAATATATAATGTGTGAATTAGGTTTTATCACGAGTCCGATTGCTCACGGAACCATACCGATCAAGCATGGATAGTTCTAGACTTCTAGTGGAATATGTCTTTTATACCTTTTTGTTAGAGAAGAAGTTGAGTTTATTCGAAGACTCTTAAAAAATGTATTATTTTTTAATCTTAGTAAGAAAGGAGATCATTATGTGGGTGTTTAGGGAGCTTATTTTTTGTCAAACTAGTTTTAAGTTAGCCTTTTCATATCTACTTGTTTGGTAAAATACCTAATTAAGTTGACTTATAAGCCCCATTTTAAAAGGCTGGTATCTCAGACTTTTAAAAATTAACTTATAACCTCACCTAAATAAGCTAGGTTTGACCAAAGAAATTACTATTCTACCCAAACAATGTTTATAGCATTTTAAGGAAAAGCCAAAAGCCACAAAAGTCAACTTAACTTATAAGATTCAAAATAATAAGCCCTCCCAAACACCCTCTATTCTCACTTTATTTCATTCTCGTTGATCCAGCTGATGCGGAGGCATTAACCGAGTATTTTAGAGTATCATCCAAATAAATGAGATGATATTTGACGAGCTTATTTACAAAAGGATCCTTGTCAACCACTCCAACATAAATTTTCACACACAAAAAAAAAAGGGAAATGATTTGTGTCGTTTCCATCCTAATTAGTTTAATGAATTTGAAAATTGGCTTGAGTATAGCATTATCAAAAGATGTCACATTTTGCTTGTGTTGCTATCTTATGAATCATAATATTGGAAAGCAAGGTGGTGGTTGTTTTATCACCAATAGATATTCAAATTGAAAAACAGAAAAAGAGCTTAGTAAAGCATGTTGATGGTCCAAATAGTGCCCATAATGAAGCATGGACTAAATGTCAAGATTTAACGAAGCAAAAGCAACATATTGATGTTGCTATTTCCAAACAATCCGATCAAGTCAATGAGGATTATCATATTCACTTGACAATAACAATAGATTGCATTTGATTTCTTTTACGTTAATGTTTGGCATTTGGAGGCCATAATGAATCCGAACATTCTAATAATCAACGAAACTTTCTTGAGCTTATTACTTTGCTTCTTACCTACTCTTACCGAAAGGATAAAAATAGATGTTATTTTAGAAGATAGGGATAAAACTATCCAAACTTTGTTACATATCTACCTGAGAACTTTAAGTTACTCTCATAAGTCATCACTCAGGTACTTAGTGAGACCTGTCCAATGGATTTTTCTATGATTTATGAAGTTCGGAGGTTTTGTGAAATTTAAGAAAAGCCACTCAGTAGCATTTTGTTATTGTAGTTGGAGTTCCATACCATTCCAAAACATTCAAACTCCAAATGAGTTACCATTGAACCACATTCAAATTCCAAATTTTAGTTGTGTATCGTTGTAACTCTAAAAGTTATAGCAACAGTAAAATACCTTTAAAAAACGGTTTCACTTGCAAAAGTGGAGTACCTGTTAACCTTTATGTTCCCATCAAAACAGCCCGTCCTGAGGTGAGACACGATGCACTTGTGAAGCTGACGAGAAACACCTCTAGGATGATCCAAGACTAATCTACTATGCAAATCTTGTATCTGGTTACTTTGAGCCACATGAAATGTTGACAGTTCTGTCACTGTGTCGGGCCTAGCTGTTGGATATGAAGATTATGCCTGCTCAATTTTCGCCGGTACTTATCTCAACAAGCTCATAAGTACTTGATGCTTCCTGCACATAATTTATATTATAAAGTTTTAAGTCCTCAAAACTGTAATACCTTTCAACATCAAAAGCTACAATAGTTAATGTTTCTACATTTTCTGAGTAATTAATAGATTAAAGCCGGAAAAAATAATGTGATGAGAATTAATTTAATAGCTTGCTTCTAGGGTTTTCTACTGCATGGGCTGGATCTCAGAACCCCAAGACTCAGCAAGATGACTTCAATAACCTTCCTCAAGCCTGATTTTGACAAAATACGTACATATCCATTGAAGCCACATTCAGGCTTGGGCTGCACATACTACATAGAGAGAACCATGCCTTAACAATTCATTTATCCAAGGAAGAAATACAAAAGGGGAAACTATTAACTCTGTTTGTGATAACCCTAGAGTAATAGTACCTCGATCTAGTACCATCACCAGAAAGAGAGAAAAGAAAGCAAGCCATTTGGTTGTAGACAACTCACTATCTTGTATGAGGCTGACATGTGCTGGTTACAGATGCTTTCTGACCAAAAACTAGTGTGGACTGTTCTATAAACCAATTAGCACGGGAAGCTTTCTGAAGCAATGACATTCCATTGGGTGTATCAACAGCTACTATACTTAAGGAATTTTGAATAGAATGCTTGTTTGCTTTAAACTTTCAGCTTCAATTTTTATGAACTCTATCTATGGTGTCACCTAAGATATGAAGGTATCAAGCCTACAGACTGATGACGAGGACATAACCCAAAAGGGTTCTTCCAATGCAGAGAATGGCGGCTTTTAGTTGGCTACATTCTTGATACTCTACTTCCACCAGTCAGTGTCTTTGTTCGTTACGAGTTTTTTTTCACTGCATCCAGTCTAAAGCTACTCAGTTGGAATCATTTCTAATATTTGCACTGACTGGACGACAATCATACAGTTGCTTTTCTTTCTGTGGGTCGTTAACTTGTGTCTTTCTAACAGCAGAATCACTATTTTAACTGATAGTATTGCCCCCATTTAGTACTCTGTTTCATCATCAAGGGTGTGCTTTGCACAGTTAATACAGTTATACATATAACAAGTGTTCATAAGCTTGAATAACAATACTCTAGAACTCCAATACATAATCCAAGGCATACTCTTTTCATTCATCAACATCATAAAAAATTCTTATTGAAAAACAATTACCTGCCGCGTAAACGTCCACTTGATATGCGCCGAATTCACCGACTGCCTCTGCAAATAGGTATGCGAAACCCTCGCCCCCTCCTCGACCACCACCTCCACCACCGAATTCCCCCAATAACACTTCCCCTCGCTCCCATTCACCCCCAAATGCTCCTCCACAATCCCCACCTCCGCCCCCTTCTCCGCCACCACCAAAACCCTCGGGTTCGAAACCGGCAACCTTCCCTCCCCAACCTCACCCCCCCCATCATAACAAACCCTCACATGCACCGGCTCCTCGGAAACCCTGACCCCCGCCGGCACGAAAACCACCGCCACGTCGGCCGCCCCAACCCCATTCAGATCAAAGAACACGTCCCCGTCGACGAGCTGCTCGCCGAGGAGAGCGGCGGCCTTGTGGTTGACGGGGAGGTCCCGGATGCTGCCGGCGAATGCGCCGGCGGGGACGGCGGGGGAGGAGACGACGTGGCCGTTGAGAATCGTGAGGGTGTTGGGGAGGATAGAAGTAGGGTTTGGATCCGGGGACTGAGAGGGGGTGATTTGGGATTGTTTGAGGTAGGAGGTGTCGGTGAATCGAAAGGGCTCGAGCTTGAGCTTGGGATCGGGCCAGGGTTTGGAGAGAAGGGATTCGGATGAGTGGTCTCTGAGAGATGGAGATGGGGTAGGGTTAGGTTTGGGGAGGGAGTCTTCTAGGGTTTCGGCGAGTTGGAGGACGAAGGGGTCGGAGAAAGAGGAGCGAGGGGTGAAGGAGGGTAGGGTTTGGGTTTGGGTTTGAGGTGAGGGAGGTGAATAGGGGAGGAGAAGGAGACCGCCATTTTTGAGGTTTTCGAGTTTTAGGGATTTTAGTGGTTGGTGATTGATGAAGACGACTTGAGGAGGGTGAGGGCGGTATTGGTCGGGTTTGGGTATGGAATTGGTGGATCCAAACCCGCTAGAAACATGATAAGTGTGCTTGTTTTTAGCGGGCGTGGACCCAAACCCGCTTCGAACATCTACATAGCTCACGTCGCTTTCGTTTCGGTCAAACCCGGCGACGTTCACGTAGTCTACGTAGATGATCGAAAATGTTAAGATCTAGAGAGTTGATATGAAATGGGCTAAAACACCATATTGGCATTTTAAACGGTGCAAATGATAATATAATATTTTAAATAGTTAAAATTTCTGATAAAACTTTATAATTGTTCAAAAGAAATGACAAGGCCCATAATTTTCATCGGAGATCAAGTTTTCGGCCAAGTTCCCTCACATGCTTGCACGTGATTTGTAAAATCGTTTATTCTCTTGCCGATGTGGCAGGGACTTGCCCCTAGTTTGCAAAATTCCACCAATCAACACCCAAATTATGGTTTATCATTCAATTAATTGAAAATAAACACCATATTAATCATCATTCTCCAAAAAAAATCAAACCCACAAGAAATCTCTCAAAAGTTTGAGAGGAGTCTCACCTTTGCTCCTGGTCGGCCAGGTGCTCGAGTCGTCGTCCTCACTAGAGATTCTCTCTTCTCTCAAGTCATATTCAAGATCGGAGAAATTCTTGCAAAGCTCTCCTCCAATGCACCCTCTCTCGTTCAAGTTCTAAAAAAGGGTGAATTTGGCTAATTTGAGGCGATGAGATTTTAGGCGTAGTTATTTCTCTCTCCAACCCGTATGCCACGTCATTCCCTATTGTTCAACTCAAATTTCACAATGATCACGCAGCAAGCATGTCGGGAACTTGGCTAGAAAATTGATTCAGATGAAAATTATGGGTCTTGTTGTTTCTTTTGAATAATTATAAGATCTTATTGAAACCGAGCTATTTAAAATACTATATTGTCATTTAGGCCCATTTAAAATGCCAATCTGGTATTTTAGCCATATAAAATGTGTGCTTTTCAAACTAAAAATAAAAATAAAATAAATGTTTAAAAAATGAGAAGAAGAAGAATATATAATGTGTGAATTAGGTTTTATACTGTCCGATTGCTCACGGAACCAGCCCATGAGCATATGGATAGTTCTAGACTTCTAGTGGAATATGTCTTTTATACCTTTTTGTTAGAGAAGAAGTTGAGTTTATTCGAAGACTCTTAAAAATGTATTATTTTTTAATCTTAGTAAGAAAGGAGATCATTATGTGGGTGTTTAGGGCTTATTTTTGTCAAACTAGTTTTAAGTTAGCCTTTTCATATCTACTTGTTTGGTAAAATACCTAATTAAGTTGACTTATAAGCCCCATTTTAAAAATTGGTATACTCCGACTTTTAAAAATTAATAACCTCACCTAAATAAGCTAGGTTTGACCAAAGAAATTACTATTCTACCCAAACAATGTTTATAGCATTTTTACCGAAAAGCCAAAAGCCACAAAGTCAACTTAACTTATAAGATTCAAAATAATAAGCCCTCCCAAACACCTCTATTCTCACTTTATTTCATTCTCGTTGATCCGGTGATCAGGGCATTAACCGAGTATTTTAGAGTATCATCCAA